>CM077085.1:21807532-22041869 GCA_039513925.1 Platanthera zijinensis | reverse complement strand
AAAAAGATCAAGGTTGAAGTGCATACTGTCGGGTCTCTTCAAAACTATGTGGTCTAAGGCTTCATGCCGATAAGGTGTTCACCACTCGAGAAAATTGTTTTTGGTTGAAATCCCTGAGCAGTTCCCGTTGACCGGGCTCTCATAAGCCGGCAGGACAGACAAGTCGCTCGGGTAGCAGGTTGAGATGATATCAATTTCGAATCAAAGCACCCTGATAAGATCCCGCTAACCGGGCTCTCATAAGCCGGCAGGGAAGGCTGGTCACTCGGGTGGTAAGTTGAGATGAGATCAATTTCGAATCAAGGCACCCCCGATAGGATCCGACTGACCGTACTCTCATAAGTCGACAGGGCAAGCTAGTCGCTCGGGTGGTGGTAGGTTGAGATGAGAGCAATTCCAAACCAAGCCACCCCGATATGATCTCACTGACCGGGCTCTCATAAGCCGGCAGGGCAGGATCGTCGCTCGGGTGGTAGGTCGAGATGAGATCAATTCCAAACTAAGGCAACCCGTAGGATCCCGCTGATCGGGCTCTCACAAGCCGGCAGGGCAGACAGGTCGCTCGGGTGGTAGGTTAAGATGATATCAAATTCGAACCAAGGCACCCCAAAAGGATCCCGCTGACCGGGCTCTCACAAACTGGCAGGGAAGGGCAGGTCGTAGGTTGAGATGAGATCAATTCCGAACCAAGGCACCCCCAAAGGATCCTGCTGACCTGGCTGCCACTAACCGGCAGGGCAGGTTGACATCTCAGAGAGGTAGGTTGAAATGTTGGTTGAGAGCTCTGAGAAGGTTCCGCTGACCGGACTCTCATTAGTCGGTATGACAGGTTGACCTCTCGGAGAGGAAAATTGAAATATTGGTTGAGAGCCCAGAGAAGGTTCCGCTGACCGGATTCTCCTAGCCGGCAGGGCGGGTTGACCTCTCGGGGAAGCATGTTGAAATATTGGTTGAGAGCCCCGAGAAGGTGATGCAACCTACCAATTGATGCAACCTGCGTTGCCTCATTTTGATTATTTTATCGCACATGTCGTTTATTATTGTAGCGCACGCTTTCGCGCATTTTCTACTTGCAGTTATACCGCGCACGTATTAGCGCTTTTGTGTATTTTTGTATCGCGCATGTTGTTCGCACAATTTTTGTTTAGCGCGTTGGTGTGACCGGCCAACGTGACCCTAAATGCATAGGTCCGGTATTTTAGGAGGTAGGTTAATTAGGGCAAGCAAATTTTAATTAACTATTTTATTATAATTTTCCTACGCCGCAGCCAGCACCGCCTTCGAATTTTCCCTTCACATTGCCATTACTCCTAAAAAAATCATATTCCTATTTTCATTTGGATGGCTGCCAATAGCATTAAAACCCTATTCCCCCATATATAAACTAACCCTCCCCTCTATTCATAGGGGACTGGAAATAGAAACTGACGAATCAAGTTTGATTTCGTCGGTTTCCCCTCCAGCGCCGCTTACACCCCGCGATTCTTCTCCACTTCCGAGCGCCAGTCGTTCTCCAGCGCCAGTCTGCAAGCCCGACGAACCCTCGACGCCGTCTGTCCTGGTCGATTCCTCCCCGTCCTGTTCCGGCGCCGCCTCTGGTGTTCCGTTCCGAGGCCGGCGAAGCCTCCTGCAGCTTTCCCTGTCCCGACGGCCACCTACGACATTCCTACGCCGTCCAGTTGCTCCGCCCCATCCCGCCTGTAGCTTTCCCTGTCCCCGACGGCCACCTACGACATTCCTACGCCGTCCAGTTGCTCCGCCCCATCCAGCGTGCCTACCTCTTCGACGAATCCAGCAACAGAACTCCCGTCGGCCGCCGCTTTGTCTTCGGAACCTGTTTAGGGTTCAGGCGACCCCACCAACTTGCTTCTCCTCCAGCTCCGACAAGTTCTCCCCTTCTAGTGTTAGCCCCCTATTCCTGTCAAGTTAAGCCCATCAAAGCCCATTCTTCCTAAGAAAAAACTTGTCTGCCAATAGCCAATTAAACCCTAAACTCTTATTATAAATATCCCTTTTATCTCCTATTCACGGGAGGCTGGAAAATGAATCGAACGAGACCTTAATGTCTTCGTTCGATTCCATCCAACGCCGGCCCTAATACCTGCTACTATTCTCCCGACGGACGTACGGAATCCTTGTTTCCCGCTGTCGTTTGCCTCGCCGGAGCTCCCAACTCCACCGTCCCCTCTGGCACCCTCATCTCCTCCAACCGAACAATCCTCTGAAGTCGTTTCTCTTGTCCCGCGCCTCCCCCACCGCCGAAAACCACCGGAGAAGCTTTCCCGACCACCGTTCCTGCTTCCTGAAGCCACGTCGACCGTCGTGGTCGTTGCCAGGATTCCTCCTAGGCCCCGACGACCCACCAGCATCCTCCTCCGGCAGGATCTAGCGATTTCCTGGTTTCTCATGAACCATTCCTCGCTTGGCCAATCTCCAACTAGCTTGCCACCGCCATTTTTGAGTCCGTCGGCCACCATCCTCAAACTGCGCCTACCTCCGACCTCTGTTTCGTGGACTCGTGTTGATCCCGAGCCCTGTTGGTATACCTCGCCCTCTCCTTGTTCTCCCTCATTAGTTATTTTATGCTTATGATATTTAAAATGAATAGTGTTATTATGAGCTTGCCTAGTTAATTTCCCTCTTGATTATCGTTATTTACATTTCCGTATTGTCACTCTTTGTGAATGCTATGTCTGTGGATTTAATGTTTTGTGACGTTACTGCATCGGTGCGGTAGTCTTGCGTTCGCGAGCGACGCCTCGACTGTTTTATTCGTTAGAGAATAACCCTCCAAAGTCTCCGCGCCACTTTAATTTTAAATAGGTCGCTACATTATTTTCAAAACTACAACCCTAGATTTTAAATCACATCAGAAGGTTACGCTGGTCGGGCTCCCACTAGCCGACAGGGCAGGTTGACCTCTCGGAGACAGGTTGAAATCTTTGTTGAGAGCCTCGAGAAGGTTTCCGCTGACTGGGTTCCCACTAGCCGGCAGAGCAGGCCGATCTCTAGGGAGGCGGGGGAAAAAGGTTGCAATGAAAAAGAGCCCCCGAGAAAGTTCTGTTGATCGGACTCTCACTAGCAGACATGTCAGGTTGATCACTCGGGTGGCAGTGAAAAAAGCTGAAAATGCTATTTAAATACTCGAGGGGAGGCGTCGTTATCTGGGCCCCCATATGCCGACAGCGGACCCACTCGAGTAAAGGCGCAATTGTTGTTGGAAAAAATGAAGTGAGAAAAACCGTCGAGGAGGTTCATCATTACCCAGGCTCTCACGTGCCGACGGATAGCCCCCTCAAGTGATGCTTTAGTAAGAGGACATTGAGGTAAATGTCACATGAAAAATTCCAAGTCTTTTTTGCACATAGGGCTAACATGCGGGTACCACTCATCTCGCATAGGCTGAGTACTACGCAAGCTCGTCCACTCGCGAGCGGGGAACTCATTTAACTTCGAGCAATGTAATAAGTGAGATAGGGGCGAGCACTCTGATCTGGCGAGTGCGAGTACTTGGATCTAAAAGTAAAAATGAATGAAACTCTTGGGAGGCATCATTAGTGCGACGAGAGGTTCATTATAGGAAAAGTAATGAAAGTCACAATTTGTCAAGTTACTTTGCGAGCAGGGCGAGTACGAGGGTATCGCCTCTCACGCGAGTGGGATAGAGAGCGAGCTAGACCATTCACGAGTACAAATGAGTTTTACTTTGAGTAAGGTAGTCCGTTGGGCGAGTGCGAGCATTGCGTTGGCGCTTAATACGAGCACTTGAATGTTATTTTACTTGCATGAATTTTTATTAGTGCGAGTGGCCTTTTGTTGTTTGAGCTCGACATTGGGCGAGCTAGTGAGTTATTAGCGAAAACACAAGTAAAAGCCAGTAATCATAGAGCAACAAGTCAAATTTTATATGTTACAAAAAGAGGGGCACTCGCTCAGAAAAAAAATGGAAAAACATACAAGAAATAGGTCTAAGGAGCGAGAGGGGTCATGGGGGACTCGCCGACCACACCGCCCTCCTCATCCAGAGAGGGTGGTTACCTTCGCTCACTGAAGAGCTTTTTCGGCGCAGGAAGATCTTTGGTGGTAAAAGGTCTATGGTGGTTTTACCAGACGCCCTTCAGGGCCTCGAGCTCGTGGAGCAAGTTGTTGGAGACCTCAGTCATTCTTACCGGCAGAGTGTGGCGCATGTTCCCTGCCTGAGAATGGGTAAACTGCAGCATGTGCTCGCTGGTAGACGGTGCCTCGCCGCGCTACACACCCTTACTCACGTCGGCCTCCAACTTCAGCAAGTCCACCTCAGCCTCCAGGTCGCAGATTCGCTTCATCGTCCGCTCGTCAACACAGAGATTCTGAGACAATGTATTGGAAATATGTGAGTAGAAATGTGAATAGTTAATGGGGAAAGGGCGAGGCCTTCCAATTTGCGCTCCAAATCGGCTGAGTGCACCTCCGCAAGTAGCTTCTCGGCCTCTTTTGCTTGCCTTATAGGGACAAGAAAAGGGGAAGGGGGTCTAACTCGCCAGGTCCCTACCTCCTGGAGATCACGAATGTTTGGATCCAAATTTCTGCAAAACCTCCACCGGGTAGTCCTGAATCTCAACAGCTCCTGGGAGATTCCCCAGAAACTCGTCAAGAAATGTAGGGGAGAACGGCGCCGAGTAGGTCCCGGTGTGATCTGAATAATGCGCACGCGCAGAGCCATGTTGACCCGAGAAAAGTTGTATTAGAAATTCGTGAGTAAAAAACAAAAAATATAAAATACGAGGGCTCGTGTACCTTCTCCAATGGGAACAAAGGCGAGGGTGTCAACGCTTCACCAAAGATGTGCTACATCAAGGTGCTTCCCATGCAGAAACTCATAAAACTCTGGAGCCACGCCCTAAACGGATACAAACTTGTCGTTCCAGTGGTAGACCTTGTTTAATGTTTCTGATATCTTAACACGAGTGCTGGCAAGGAAGACAACCCCGTCTCCAGTCGTCATCACCATCAAAATCCTGCGGAAGGTGGAGAGCTCAACCTCGATTCTCCACCTCCAGTTGAACTTAGCTTCTTGGCGGTTCGACTCTTCTCCACCTTTTTCAGTTGAGCTTGCACGTTTAACGAATGGTCCGGGAGGTGTCGGCCTCTCTTCCTCCTCCAATTGAGCTCCGCTCCTAGGAGGGACATTGAGTGACATGTCGTCTAGCGCCCATCTCTCTGAACCACGGGTTATACGTTGTTTTTTTGTCGAGATCTTAAACGCCTAAGGAAGACACTTCAAGAAACTACCTCGCTAGTCAGATGTTTGCAAATCTTATCTGGGAGATCTCGTCCAACAGATCTCGTCTGAGAGATCTCACCCGGCAAAAGTCGCAGGGTCAGCCTGACCTCGACAGTATTCGACTCGTCAACCTGACCTCAGCATCATTTGACTCGCCAGCCTGACCTCGACAACATTTGACTCGTCAGCTTGAATTTGGCAACATTCGACTCGTCATCTTGACCTTGACATAATTCGACTCGTTAGCCCGACCTCGACAACATTCGACTCGTCAGCCTGACCTCGACATCATTAGACTCGGCAGCCTGACCTCGCTAGCATTTGACTCGTCAGGTCGCCGGGTTGATAGGGAGAACTCGAGAAATAACGTATCAGCCTGCCATTAGCCGTTCCAAACTGCGGGTTTTCGCTGTTGGCAGATCAATCTGGATTGCATTTAGTAAAACCAAAAGACGGAATTTCGTTATCCACAGACCATTCGACCCCCAAGGGCACCTTTGTAGAAAACTTTTTCTTGGCTTCTTTCTTCTTAGGTTGGCTCTGGTTTGCGAGAGTTCCAGCTCATTGTTCACCGTGATTTCCGAGTAGACAGATGGAGAGCTTCAGTTTCATGTTCACCGTGATTTTCGGGTGGACATGTTGATAGCTCCAGTTTCCTATTCACCGGGATTTCCAGTTGAACAGGTCGAGTGCTCTCAAGTGCCCTCCAAGGTGTCCGGTTCGGCATTAGTTTCGGAGGGGAAATTCTCTTAGATCTTCCGGGTGTGCAGTGGGACCTCCTCGCTGCAGCTCGAGGGTCTATTCTTAGTTTTCCACCCTTGTGATTCAGGGATTTTCTTGTGCTCGCCGACCTACCCTCGTCATGTATCATCCGGGTCGACCACTAGACCAGTAAACTTTGATCACCCCCGGTCCAAATGCAGGGACCAAAAATCTTTGTTCCAACAACGATGACATCTCCAGCCTACGATCAACGTAAATGGCCCACCACAAAATATTAGGATTCATATCCGGACTTAATACAATAACAAAGGCTCCGTTTGGAAGGACTTATTTTCCCCGGTCAAGCGGTTACGGCCGCATGAATCGGACCATAATTAAGATCCGATTCATGCGGTCATAACCGCTTGACCGGGGAAAATAAGTCCCCACAAACTGAGCCAAAAACTCTGGAGACTTTATCCCTTCATAGTATATATGGTTCATTTGTCGACATTATGCTCTATCTTTAGTCATAATCTCACTAATGCCTAAGTACATCACATTCATATCGGGATACAATAAGAATAAAAAATTCAAAAA
Organism: Platanthera zijinensis; assembly: GCA_039513925.1. Classification (NCBI taxonomy): domain Eukaryota; kingdom Viridiplantae; phylum Streptophyta; class Magnoliopsida; order Asparagales; family Orchidaceae; genus Platanthera; species Platanthera zijinensis. Next base: position 22,035,304 of record CM077085.1, on the reverse strand, counting down.
ATTTAGATTGAATACCATTTCTTATGGTTCTCATTTTAAAAAAAATGAATGATGAAAGAAAAGTAAAACACTAAGGTGCTGTTACTAGCAAATTCAGTTTGGTTTCTAGCAAATCATTACTATTAGCAAACCCTCATTTTTCAAAATGACTATTTGAAAACCATTTTGTTACTAGCAAACCAACATAATTTTTTTAAAAAAAATTTATATTTTGTTTAAAACATTCATTCTTTCAAAATAACCCGCTGCATATAATGACATTACAAATGATTTCAAATGTATTCATTCAACCACTTATGTTAGCATTATAGATGAGTCAAAATGCCGCAAATATTTAGTATGTCCATAACAGTATTTTTAACAAAATATCATCATCTGCACCAAAATCTTTAAACAAAATATCGGTCGGTTTAGAAATACATTTGATTTCTAATTCCTATAAGAATGTGTTGTATATACGAGTTACGTGTATATACGAATATATACGTCCTTTTGAACTGCGTCTTATACGTATAATTTCATGAGAAGTGTTCAACATGAAAGTTGTAGATCTCGATGAGATCTACAATTTTCATGTTGAACACTTTTTGATTTGAAGCACTTTAGACCCCCGTTTTGACCCCTAAAAAAAGTTACGTCGTACATATGTACGGACGCCCGAGATCGGCGTGACTTTTTTCGAGGGCCAAATCGGAAGCATAAACGGCTTCAAATCAAAAAGTGTTCAACATGAAAGTTGTAGATCTCGTCGAGATCTACAATTTTAATGTTGAACACTTTTTGATTTGAAGCACTTTAAACCCCCGATTTGGCCACTGAAAAATTACGTCGTACATATGTACGGACGCCTGAGATCGACGTGACTTTTTCGGGGGCCAAATTGGGGGTATAAACGGCTTCAAATCAAAAAGTGATCAACATAAAAGTTGTAGATCTCGTCGAGATCTACAAATTTCATGTTGAACACGTTTTGATTTGAAGTAGTTTAGACCATTGATTTGGGCCCCGAAAAAAATTACGCCGAAAATCCGTACGTTCTGTGCATGTCTTTTTTAGGGGCCAAATTGGAGGTCTAAACGGCTTTAAATCAAAAATTGATCAACATGAAAGTTGTAGATCTCATCGAGTTCTACAACTTTCATGTTGATCACTTTTTCAAATGAGAAATATTTGGGGCTCAAAATTCAAAAATGCAAAAATTATCAAAAAATAAGATTGGTTTGCTAGTAGTAATTTTTGGGAAGAGAAAAAAATGCAAAAAATGACAGAATCTGTTTTTTTCTGGTTTGCTAGAAACGAAAGTGAGTTTGCTAATAACAACACCCTTAAATCACCCAAAAAGTATTGAACCATGTATCGCCACGTGTTTTGGTGGAGTTAATGTGAATTTGGCTTAATTTTCTTCGAACATTTCTATTATCTAAAGATTCGCTCCGAATAAATTGGTGACTTCGAGTAATTAATCATTCTTTCATCTTTGTGTCATTAATCGTCATTTTATTTATTTGTGTATTTTTAAATTGTTGCACAACTAAAATTAAATTTTGTTTGACCATTCATTTGATGTAAATAAAATTGAGCCTTTTGCTATAATTACCAAGAGGAGTATAAATTAAAGGGGGCGCCTAGATCTCTTAATGGTTAATCTCTCTCACATTTTGTCAAGTCCTGGAGATGGGATGACCTGAAAACTTTTCCCTGCTAGTCCTGAAGATATTTCTGGGGGTTGAGCCTCATCTTGTACTTCCTCAAGGTGCTAAAAATTTATGTCACGTCCTGAAGGTGAGACCCAATGAGCTTTTGACCATAAGGTCATCTACATAGACCTACAAGTCCCTGCCCTTCTGCTCCTGGAATACCCGATCAATCATCTTTTGATACGTTATCCTTGCATTCTTTAGCCTAAAAGGCATCATTTTATAGCAGTAGCATTCATCTCATGTGATGAAAGAGAGATTAGTGCATGCGGATCTAATGGCAACCTGAGAAAGCTTCTAAGAAACTCATTAGAGAAAAACTGACGCCTTAGTCTACCAGCGCGTCGATTCGGAGCAAGGGATAACAATTCTTATGACATGCTTTATTAAGTAAAGAAAAGTCCACACATCCTCCACCTTCCATTACTTTTTTGACCATCACCACATTGGAGACTCAGCCTGTGATACAAACCCGGCATTGAGTAGCTTACCCACCTCCTCCCGGATGGGCTCGACCAGTTTGTCGGCGACGGATCTTTTCTTTTGTTGGATGGGGAGGACATTTAGGTCGAGATTAAGATGATAGCATGCCACGTCCGCATCGATCTCTGGCATGTCTGTCGCGCTCCAGGCGAAGACTTCCACGCTCTGCTCGACGCAGGCCAGGATCCTCTACTAGCTCAACTCCCCGATGATCTTCACCTTCTTCGTCCTACCATCTTGGGTCAGGACCTCCTTCTCCACTACCTCCTCTGCTACCTCCAACCGAGATTGCTCCTCCTGCTCAATTTCCATCCTCCATCCCCAAGCAAGGATCTCTTCTTTTCTTCCTTCACCTATCTCCATCACCTCCTTCATCCCCACCTGATCCACTATCTCCTCCTCAGACACTTCAACCACGTCCTCCTTCCTTGCCTGCTTCTTCATTACCTTCTCCAATTCCTCAACTTCCGTCATCCAGAAGATGGTGTTGGCAGCTGTAACGTAGCTCTGTCTTGCTACCTTAGGGTCCTCTCACACCCTGATCTGGACTCTTTTCATACTGAACTTCAGGCACTAATGGAATGAGGAGGGGACGCACCGGAAAGTGTTGATGAGGGGTTGTCCGAAGATGAATTTGTAGCTGCTCGGAGCGTCGACGATAACAAACCGACAGTTCCGTGACTGACCCCCCAAAGTCACATGAAGTCTAAATTCCCCTTTCACCTCCTTTCTCTACATGGAGAACCCAAACAACGGCCTATCTGAGGCCAGAACTCTTCTAGACTCCACCTTCATTTCGTCGAACGCCTTCTTGAAGATGACGTTGATCGAGCTCTCATTGTCGACGAGAATCTGTGAGACGGTGAAGTTCTCGATGGCTGTCTGGATCACCAACGCATCGCAGAACGGATCCTCGTGATCTAACATATCCTTCTGGGAGAAGGTGATCTTCTCCGGAAGGGGGTTTGATACGTCGAAGCAACGCTTTGGCTATACATGGTATAATGGCTTGCCTTGCGGGCGGCCTTGATCTCCACCCCTCCATAGATTACCCTGATCCCCCCTCGGGTTCCCACGTCAGTCCTGTCCACACACTGGTCCTCTTCCTCCGCTCCTTCAGTCACCTCCTCAATCCGCACTGACAGCTGTTTCTCTCTCGGGCCTATCGCCCTCCTGACCTCCAGGAACTCTGGATAAGTAGCTGTCGTGTGACCCTCCTCCTGTCGATCGTCATCGCTTGTTGCGGAGGGGGTAGGAGTAGCCTAGGGCCTTGTCTCTACCCCTGGGGTTGAATCTCCCCTATCCTCCATGGAAGTTTCCTCGTCCTTGGGCAAACCCTCTTCCTTGACCCTGAGCGGCCCCTCCTTATTGCCTCCAACCTGGTTCTTAACCTCGTGAGGTCCCTGATACCCTTGTGCTCATGGCTCATCTCTCTTCTTTCCCTCCTGCTGCCTTAAACCTCCCTTCTCCCACGACTTTGAGTCACTCAGCCTTGCCATCTTTTTTGCGAATGTCGGGATCATCACCTCTCCTTCAATCTCCTTTATCGTCATTTCCATCAACTCTTTGAAGAATAAGGGGGGGTTTTGGTTCAAGCTCATCTTGAAGAATCCTTGCCACAACCCCGCAGTGAACACGAGTTGGAGGGTAAATCCTGGCACCTCCTGAATGAGCAAGATCTCCTCTTAGAACCTATCCATGTAGCTGGAAAGCGACTTCTCTGCCCCCTATTTGATCAGGAAGAGTGACTTAGCACTCTTCTTCCTCTTCTTGGATGTTGAGAAACGCAGCTGAAAACTTCAGCGCAAATCTCCAAACCCGTAGATCGACCCCAGTGGAGCTAGTGGAACAAGTCCTTTGCTTTATCCCTCAGTGTGATAGAGAAAATACGGCATTTTAATGCGTCTGACATCTGCCCAATAGACACCACGTCCTCTAACCACTGCAAGTGTTGGACGGGGTCATCCTTGCCTGTGTAGCATGTCAACTCCGGCTCCTTAAACCCCTCTAGAACCAGTGCTGAAACAATCAACTGGCATAATGGGCTTCTTACACTCGCTGGTCTCGCCTGCTTTGCCCGTATGATCAACTCGTTGGTCGGGCCAAGACCCGTCGGGCTGGGGAAGAGCTCTCGCCCTACGAGGTCCCGCTCGAACCCCTCACCCGCAACTTCTTTGCCTGGCCTCCATCCTGGGGCGATCTCGCCTAGGAATGGTGGCGTGACCGCAAGGTCAGCAGGGGTTGAGCACTCGGCACGCGCGGAGAATGCATGATGAATGGTCTCCAGGATCTCCCTGTTGAAATCTTTGAACATCCTGACCGTAGATGGAGACACGGGTGGTGGCGAGTCATCGTGGTTGGTACCTTGTCCTTCACCTCCAGTCATGAAACTTACTTAGGATTTTCCTGTGCAGGTTACGGTTCACGCTCACCGCACCAAAAAATGTTGAAACCAAGATTTGGCCCAACGAGGAGTTCAGACCTGAAAGGGGGCAACTTGCACTTACTTCTTCCAAGGAAGATTGTTTGGCTGTAGATTTAGAACTAAACACAGACCCCAGACTACAGCGCGGAGGTCCCACCACAGATCCGGAAGATCTTAGAGTGTTTCCCCTCCCAAACCAAAGCTGAAGCTGGGCACCTTGAATGGCACTTGAAGCCAACCAAAGCTGACCTGAGTAGGAAGAAGCCAAATAATCGGATCCCCACCCCAAAGGTGCCCTTTAGGGTCTATTTATAGTTTCCCAAGTCTGGTATGCACATGACGGAATCCCGCCTTTTGGTTTTGCTAAACGCAGCCAAAATAGTATGTCAATAGCCTGACTTCGCTGTTTGGAAGGGCTATTAACAAACACAAACAAGCATAATGTTCTATGAAATTTTTTCTAAAATGAGTCAATGATGAGGTCTCAGCCTCAGAGGGTGGCGGATGTCTGAAGAAGCCGACACTCGCCCACTTGACTCGTCTCCTGGGGCGAGTGAGGGTCTGCTTTCTGACTCGCCTTGCCTTACCCGACGAATGCTTAGCAAAACAGGCATTCACTAACCTCTTACTACTTGCTTGGGGCGATTGTGGCCCTGCTCTCCGACTCGCCCCGATCTGAGTGGCAAGTTCTTGATGAAGCTAGCACTCGCTAGCCTCTCACTCGCGGCCTGGGGCAAGTGTGGCCCTGCCACCCGACTCGCCCTGCCAGCAGTGTGCATGCTACCTTAGGCAAGTGTGCGGCTACCATCTTACTCGCCCACTTGACTTGTCTGGGTCGGAGGACCCTTTTGCGCCTTGGACATCTTGGGCTACCCACTCGGCGATACGAGGTTGTGCATGGTTACACTGACAGTTTTGGGTGGTTGGCGCGTGGGTCGCGCAGGGATTGGGCGATTGGATCATGCGCGAGGCGATTTTTCGTGTAACTTCCCACTTCGAAGTCGGAGACATGGGAATTTCGATTGTTTGCAAATTCTTTTAAATTAAGGACGTCCCCATCAATATATATATATATATATATATATATATATATATATATATATGAATAATTACCAAAACTTTCCCTGAAAGATAGGATAATTACAGCTTGCACCCATCTTATTATGGAAATTACATAACCTCCCCTCAATGTTACAAAACATAACATTTATCTCCCTTGAATTTTACATTTCATAACATTCGTGCACAAAATACCCTCCTTGAAAATGTACTCTAAGGCGGGAGAAGGTTTTTGTAATTTCCATAATAAGAGGGGTGCAACCTGTAATTTTTCGAAGTTAGAGGGGAGGTCTCGGTAACACCAATCAATATAGACATGGACAACAATCAATATAGACAGCATCGACAATCAATATAGACAGCATCGACAATCAATATAGACTACAACACCAATTAACTACAAAATCAGTTTTATAGTTGAAGAGTTTCTCCTGAATTTTTTTAAGTCAAAACGGAAAGGTTTTCGGCCAAAGACACAGGAGCAAGTAAACCCGACCAGTCGCGCACAAAAAGCTGCGCTCACCCAAAAGGCCCAAAAACACCCGAGAAGAGGGCAAAACCGCGTGCATGCACCCCCGCCGGGGAACTGGGCAACGCACGCCGGCACGCGCGTCGCCATGCGCGTCAGCACAAGCGCGCCAGCGTAGCGCGTGCAGCGCAGCCGCGCGCACTCCCAGCGCGGCCGCGCACGCTCCTATATATATGTGAGTGACAGGCACGGGGCTCCGCCCCTATCTAAGGCCACATTTATCAGGAAGAGCGACATTTGTCGTGGGAGACATTTGTCGTGGGGGGTAACATTTGTCGTGGGGGCAACATTTTTCGTGGGCCCGACATTTGTCGTGGAAGCGATATTTGTCGTGGAAGCGACATTTGTCGTGAAGGCAATATTAGTCGGGGGGGCAACATTGGTCGTGGGTGATGACATTTGTCGCGGGGGTGACATTTATCGTGGAGAAGACATTTGTCGTAGGGGCGACATTGGTCGTGGAGGGTGACATTGGTCGTGGGCGGCGACATTGGTGATGGGGGGTGACATTGGTCGTGGGTGGGGGAGGAGAGTCATTTGTCATAAGGGCGGCATTTGTTATGGGGGGAAATTAGACATTTGCCATGGGTAAGACATTTGTCATGCGCGGCAACATTTGTCATGACGGACACATCTAATAATCATTCACAAATACACCCCACAAAATATTGAACATTAATTAAGCACAGGCTAAGTACAAAAGCTGAGCACAAAGTGAACTCAAACATTTCCCTAATAATAATGCACAAATATAAAGACAGAAATACAAATTAACAAAATAATGAAATATGGCAGTGCAACAAAATATAAATATGAATACAAATAATGAAGTCAAAATTTGATAAGATTGTCTAAAAGTACTAACCTGATAGAGGTTCGATAAGATGAAATTGAAGAAACAACGCGCTTAGGGAAGAAAAGAGTAAGTTTGTAAACATCCCATACCCTGAATAAATTTGTGAAAGGTAGCATAATTAAACAATTATATAATAAAAAAAGATGCCCTTAACAAATATGTAATAAAATTTATCTTCATGACAGTTTAGATCTTCATTATCAAATTGGAAAACAGCATATTTCATGAATGATCATCACTCAAAATAGTGCTGGAACCACACTATATTGAAGTAAGAAGAAATACCACAAAGAGTTCAGGACGAATGACACCTACTCCAAGCAAATAAGCCACAGACGTAATATACTCTTCATCTTCATCGGTAACTGGATCGCATACTAAATAATCCTGAAATAAATCAAAATTTTGAATTCAAGTTTTTGTACACTAAATGTTAAGGCACTATACAACCCTAGTTAATAATGGAAAACTTAGGAAGTATAACTTGTATTTTCTATGTAAGCACATATCGTAGTGATTGTTAAGAAATTTTGATTTCAAACTAAAATGTATCATAGCCAGTGAAAAGTGTAATCATGGATAGATGAATGATAAAAAGCGCAAGTGCAGTAAAAATTTATCAGGTTTAGAAGTGAAATTTGTCAGATATATTATTTATTCCGGTAGAAGAGTGCATGTGTATCTATTTCTTCGTCAGAAGTAGACGATGAGAAGTTGCAATATACTCTTGCACAAACCTGCATTAATGAGCATCCTCATGATTAATTTTAGATAATAACATCTGAACAACATAGAGTTGAGGAGTTGCAATATAAACTTGTAATGCTCAACACATAATGCATGGAAATCATAAAAATGCATGTGTAGGATCACCCTATCTCTAAATTTTAGATCCTAACTCATGCAAACTCTGGTGGAGTGATAAATATGTTGAGACATTTGTCATTTGATAAATAATTTGATATTTGCCATCAATTTTTGTGCATCTGGAATGTAATTATCTCCTGCTTATTTTAGATCGCAAAGCACGAGGCATTTCACAATTTAAATGCCACAATAGTTGCCTTCGCCTTTAGTTCTTTTAGACCCACGACAATAGAGTGCAGACCTTGGTGTGTTGGACTTGGTAACATGGGTTCTCTAACTGCAGTTTGTATGTAATCAGTTCTACATATTTTATATTTATTTGTTCTGTCAAAGATACTGAAATTGAAGTCCTTTGAATCAAAGTAATGAAACTGTATGCATCCATGAAAAATATGAACCTTCACTAATCACAGCTGAAATGGGGTTGCAGGATTGAACTTACAGTAGAAGCGGAGCTGTATATGCCAGTGCAGGATATCCTCATTTGAAACACAAGAACTTGCAAATGTTGAAATAAAAATCTATTCCAACCAACCAATTCACCTTCATTCCAAAATAATAATACTTGTAATTGAAGGAAATATTAATGAACAAAATAAGGACATGTACCAGGATATTTACTTTTATTTCCGCCATAGTTTTCCCTCTTGGATCATGCTCCCTACCACTTATTCTCATGAGAGGGAATGAAGAATTGAAATCTTGTGAAACTGCAATGCGAGTCAATCAAGAGAAAGTAAGTAAAATGGATTTAAAATATCAAAACGCAAGATCTGTAATGGAGAAATAAATCAGTTGCATAAGCTGTCGTTCTTGGAAAGGGCAAACCAAATAAAAACATATGAAATGTAGATAAACCCTTTACCGTAGGTGGAGAACATGGGGACATCCAGTATCTGCAACAATGCAGTTTCAGTGGGGAGGATCGGGGTTAGAATGGGCTGGAGTGTGCTTAGGCGGCCTTTCTTTGAAGCAGGGCAGAGAGCGACTTCTAAGCATTAAAAAGATTACCCTAAAAATGGGGAGATCGCCGTGCAGAGGAGGTGCGAAGAAGATGCCCTAGCAGCTGCTCGAAATGCCTAGCAGGAGTGATACCGAGGATCGGATGAAGATGAACGCTCTGTGGAACTTTTGCGCCCTCTTGAAGCTCGGTGGCTTGGAGATGGATGAGCGAAAGGGCTGCGCCCAGGAGGGGTAATGAAAGCAAGAAGATGGTGTCGGGTGAGGAGCGAGGATGTGCGGGTTTCGCTTTAGGGTTTAGGAACGCGAAACGTGACAGTGAGAATACTAATTTGCAATGAAAAAAATAGGTCAATAAATAAAATGAATAGAGATATATATCAATAGGTCAATAAGTGAGAGACACGGGCTCCGCCCCTAAGGCCAATCGCGACAGTACCTTGACCCGTGTCCCTGACGGTTTCGTCATCATTAATTTCAATTTAGCGTGTGCTATATTAGGCTTTTTTTAGTGTGAGTTCTGTTTTTTATGATTTTAAACCTGATTTTTATCTTATTTAAAAAAAGTGATCAACACAAAAATTGTAGATCTCATCGAGATGAATAACTTTCATGTTGATCACTTTTTTATTTCAAGCCGTTTTGACCACTGAAAAAATCACGCCGAACATAGGTAAGGACGCCTCTATTTTTTCGTAGATCAAATCGGGGGTATAAACGGCTTCTAATCAAAAAGTGATCAACATAAACGTTATTTGTATCAATGAGATCTACAACTTTCGTATTGATCACTTTTTAAATAAAATAAAACCAGGCTCAAAATTATAAAAAACGGAGTTCATGCTATTAACCCTCCACTGTACTTGATTCTTTTGTCCCACTTCGCCTATTTCGGAGTGTTCACCGTAGTATAAATATTTTGAGAGAGATATATGTTTGAAATGTTTCTTATAGCTGGCAGGCGAGGCAGGGCTATTTAGCCGAGACTTGCAGGGCTGATTTGCAGAGCCGGCACACTGGTTGGACCAGTATTTTTAGTGAATATTTTTCAAATTCTGAAGGATAAAATGATATTTTCACTTTGCAGGGTAGTGGTCATTTGAAAGTTTTTAGGTTTAAGACTCTTTACTCCTAGGTTTAGGAGACCAACAAAAATATGGAGAGAGAGGGAGCATATTAAAGGCTTTAGATCCAACCGTGGTTGAATTATTGAGACAGATCCGATGACTTATATTATTTTCTGGAATTTTGAACTCATGTTATTTGTAGGCCGTAGTATTTTTTTATATACTCACACACGAGTGACTGGCGGGCAAAGCATGAAGCGTATAATAACATCATCATCCGTCATGTGGAATATAACAGAAGGCCCGGTCGAGGCCTCACGTCATATACCACAGACAGTTAGCGGAGTTACGCATTAATACCAAAATACCATCATAGGAATTCGAATCCTAACTCAGAGCATTTTAGCGGAAGCTTTTTAAAACAGTTATATGAACCCATAAACAGCACATGAATGTCCACTACAGCCACAATAGGAATGAAAGAACATACACGAAAGACTTGACCTTAAGGCCTTACAACAGTTTGCTTGAACAGTAAGTGTTTACATATTTCGGCACGCAGGGAGGTCACATGACAATAGTAAAAGAAAACACTTCGCTTTGGCCTTCAAGGGCCAGCACATCATCAAAGGCTTCAGCCCGCTACTTACCACTTGACTCACATGTTCATGCACAACAATCCACCGAATGGTGGTAAAACAAGGCAACGGTTAGCTAAAGCTGACCAAATTATAACGATCTCACCCCTTACTCAGGGTGGCGGTGCTCCTTCCCTGCATTTCTTTAGTATATCCAACCATGGTATAGAAAGTACAATTAAAGTACACTTCACCACAAGCGTAGGCTCGCACGGCCACACACTCCGTGCTCTCAGGGCACATTATCGGTGAACCCGATCCATTTCGAGTCTTCACCACCGCCCCCATGACGGCAACCATCGTGAGCACTTAAGTCTTTCTGGCTGAAGCCTAAGACTCGCCCTCCATGCCCCTGGTAAGTGACACGTACATTAGGTCTTTTTAACCGAACCACATAGAGCGGGTACGGTTCAGCTCAGCCCGTTGCTCACATCGCCATGTCAATTTAAGTCATCGGAGCGGGTCAGCCTCTCTGATTCCCGAAGAATCGATCATACAATAATACATAACCCGGTTATGCACAACGTCAGCACTCAGGCACCCAAGCTGGGCTCCCAGAGCTCTCAGCCCCACAACCTGGCCCCCAAGTCTCCGCGAGAAAGGCCTCACAACAGCTCTCTCACAGAGCTACCGCCGGCGGTAACACTACCGTTGCGCGGTACCTGGCAGAAATGCATTTCTGCCCAGTTTTTCGGGTGCTCCTTGGGGTTAGTCCCCAAAGTTCCATGCTGCAATCTACCGTGTAGAAACCCGAAAACATACAACCCGATGTCTTCTTCGGCAATTCATGCATAATGAAAACATCACCAATTCAGATAAACATGTCTGGATGGGCTTCACACACCATGCATATGTCCGTACTTCGATTTCGAACTCTATATGCAAAACTACGGGGATAATCCATATCTACCCGAAGGAATACCCCACGCTCACCTCACACTCGCGGGAGAGGGTTTTCTATGCAAAAGGAAGAGGACTTCACATGTCAAAGTAGAGAATCGTTACCCTAGAGGTTCGCTTAGGCCCATAGAGGAGAAACTAGCCGGATGAAAATCACCGCAACGAACTCGCCTCCGCGGATCTAGACTCGGCTCGCAATTTAGAGCTCCGAAGCTCGAACTCGCCTCCGCGGATCTAGACTCGGCTCGCAATTTAGAGCTCCGAAGCTCCAACAATGGCGGGATTCCTCCTTCTTCTTCTCCCTTTTCTCTCCCCTCTCTCTACCTCTTAGAAAGAGAATGGGCCAAAGGAAATGAGATTTAAATATTCATTTCCCGACCTTATCTCACCAGTAAAGACTCTGGACCGTCGGATCCCACCTAAATAAAACGAAAGGCCTTTATTTGACCTTAGAATGGTCTTCCTGGGTCTGTACACGGCTTGTGACACGGCAGTTATCACAGGTCGTGTCCCGCAATCACAATAAAACAGTCAAATACAGAGCACGACACGACCATGGACACACACGTGTCATAGGCCGTGTTCCTTGACACGGCTCTGGACACACACGTGTCAGAACCCGTGTTCCTCAATCACAATACACGGCCAAACACAGAACAGGACACGGCCCTGGACACACCCGTGTCACAGGTCGTGTGCCCGACATGGCTCTGGACACGCCCGTGTCACAGGTCGTGTGAAACTATAAGGGCTCCAAGAGTCCTTCAAAACACTTCCAATTCATCCCCAATTTTCATAGGGCTTCGCTAATGGTATTATAAACATATTGACCAATTCGTATTCGGGTTTTGGAGCGTTATAAGGCGGGCCCCCAGTGCCTCGCGCGACAATACTTCGATCACAGAATTGCCCCCACGTAACGGCGCTCCCGTCGCTCGCAAACCCACACTATGTCCACCACTCGTAAAAATTTTAACAATATTTAAGAATAATAATAATTTTATATAGATTTATATTAATAAAATAGAAAGATTTATATTAAATGTTTAAAAGGTTGATGTGTACATGTCCTCTCTCCCCTCTCTCTTTCTCTTTCCTTCTTTCTCTATCGCTGCCCCTCTCTTCTCTCTCCACTTTTTGTCCCCCCCACGGCAGGTGAAAAAATAAATTTATTTTTCATTGAAAAAGTATTTAAGAAGTTTCAATATTGCACCAAAGAATATTTTTTTTCATATAATACTATATATATATATATATAATATAATTTGCATAAGCCAAAGCTAATTTAGAACAATTTTTTTAGTTAATAAAATGTAAACCTTCAATCATGAAAATTGTTTTTTTTTCTAATTAATGCTTAAGTTTCTCCATTTACTATCCCTATATCGAAAATTTCCTATCAAAATTTACGACGTTAAAATTGGAATTCCCACGACCGCGAGTATTAGTTAGCGTCTCTTTTAAGAACAATCAAATGATAATATATATAAAGAAATGTCATCTCTCTCCTCTTTCTTTCTCTCTCTACTCTCTCCCTTCAATTACTCTGTCACCCTCTCTATTAATGTTGATTTATGACAGTGGATCCAACCTCTCCCTCACTATTTATTTAGTTTTTGACTTTAAATGGACGGTTCCTGTTTTATGTAATCATATCTGACGCACAGAATATTTTATGGAATTTTGTGAATATGTTATTTGCAGATAATCCATATTTTTTATTATAGTATATATATATAATATTATAAAAAGAAATATGAATAGCTTTTAAGAGCCATGATTTTAAAAGATATATATGTTGCGGACTAACTCGACGTCCCGGTCGGACCGGAATTCTTGGGTCATCTTAGGTCTTGGAACGGTCGAGCACGCACACAGTCAATGAAGATGAACAGTAGACGCAAGTCTTGATGACGTGGAAAAACCCCTTAAATGGGTAAAAAACCACGTGACCGGGTCTGTGCCGGTCAAATTCCATTAGCTTTCGGGGGTTACAATATGCTTGGTGAATCGGAGCGAAAGGCCACTCCCGTTACAACTTGAGGGGAGAGAGAAAGACTGTAGCTTCCGGCGGGCAACAGGCTGCTCCGCGAAAGTGACTTAAACGGTGGAATGAGCGGGATGCTTCTGGCGCGTGCGCTCAGGGCGGCGCGTGCTTGCTGGCCTCGACTTTCTTCTTTGCTTGACTTCCTCCGATCTTGGGCGTCTCCTTGCTAACTGCGCGCTGATGGGGTGCTTATAGCACATGGCGGGCGCTGGTGGGCGCTGGCGGTCCCTGGTGGCCGCTGGTGGCTGGCGGCGAGCGGAGGCCGACTTGGTAGAGGAGGAGGGAGAGCTCTCACCTGAGGAAGAAGAAGAAGAATCGTAGGAGGAAAAAAGATTAGAAATGAAGAGCCCATGGGGTCCTTTTATAGGCTCCAGAGAAAGATCATGGTGGGCCCCACCACTAACGTAGTGGGTTCGTGGGTGGTTTCCCCTTGATCGGACGGCCATGGTAGCGCGCCATGATCGGACGGTGGAGGTTCGGGCGGCGAGCCACCAGCTGGCGGTGGTTAGCGGGAGCGGCGGTGATTATTGAGGTGAAGCGGCGAAAGAAGTCCCTGAGAGACTCCCCTTCATTTTATCGAATACCTGAAAGGTGAGAGGGATCGCGAACAATTCTCTGATTTGCGATGAACTGGTCAGTAAATTGCCTTGTCTGCTCTGCGAAGTTAATAATGGTGTCAGCTCTCAGGGAATGGAACCATGCACGAGCCTGTCCTTTGAGTGTTGCTAGGAACACTTGGCAGAGTAACCACCGCCAGCTGGTGGCTCGCCGCCCGAACCTCCACCGTCCGATCATGGCGCGCTACCACGGCTGTCCGATCAAGGGAAAACCACCCGCTAACCCACTACGTTAGTGGTGGGGCCCACCATGATCTCCCTCTGGAGCCTATAAAAGGACCTCAGGGGCTCTTCATTTCTCATCTTTTTTCCTCCTACGATTCTTCTTCTTCTTCCTCAGGTGAGAGCTCTCCCGCCTCCTCTACCAAGTCGGCCTCCGCTCGCCGCCAGCCACCAGCGGCCACCAGCGACCTCCAACGGCCGCCAGCGGCCGCCAGCGCCCGCCATTGGCTATAGGAACCCCATCAGCGCGCAGTTAGCAAGGAGACCCCCAAGATCGGAGGAAGTCGAGCAAAGAAGACAGTCGAGGACAGTAAGCGCGCGCCGCCCTGAGCGCACGCGCCAGAAGCATCCCGCTTATTTCACCGTTTAAGTCACTTTCGCGGAGTAGCCTGTTGCCCGCCGGAAGCTACAGTCTTTCTCTCTCCCCTCAAGTTGTAACGGGAGCGGCCTGTCGCCCCGATTCACCAAGTATATTGTAACCCTCGGAAGGTAGTGGAATTTGACCGGCACAGACCCGGTCACGTGGTTTTTTACCCATTTAAGGGTTTTTCCACGTCATCAAGACTTGTGTCTACTGTTCATCTTCATTGACTGTGTGCGCGCTCGACCGTTCCGAGACCTAAGACGGTCCAAGAATTCCGGTCCGACCGGGACGTCGAGTTAGTCCGCAACAATATATTTCTTTTTATAGCCAGCTAATAGATAGCTCAAAGTTAAAATTGACCAAATACAATAAACTTTTATTATTTTTATCAAATATTTATAAAATAAAGAAAAAACGACAAGATTATGTTAATAAATGAAAAAAACACTCTTAAAAGTTAAATTAAAATCCTCATTCAATCAATTAATACTATTTATTGAGAGAATTGTTATCTGCATATCGAATATGACTATTCGTAAACCAAGAATATCATTTTTAGACGTTTAATATTCACCTCACTTTTTCAAACCCTTTATTCACAAAACAAAGCCCTAATTCTTTTTCCCCTTCCCAGTCGTCTGCCCGATCAGACACTTCACATCCTCTGCTCCAACATCTCTCCCTCTCCTAACTCCCAATCTCACACCAATCGTACACCTCTTCATTGTCGTTGTCGTACTCCTTCCAAGTTGGCACCTCAGTTTGGTCGTGCTCCCTCGTCCTCGCAACACGCGGGCACTGGTTTTCCCATTCGGTGGAGTAGCATGTAGGTTGGAGACATCTGCTTTTGTTCAGAGGCGGCGATGACTGGCATCTACATGGCCTTTAGCGCTGGACTTACCCGGCCTGTTGTCCCAAAAGGAGGAGTTGCAAAGAAAAGGGCATAAGCAAGAGAACATTCATCTGGCAGCCTGCGAGAAGATAAATATCAGTCATACCCAAAGCGGTTACGGTCTCGGCATGGGTAACTTGGGGAGCCGGCTGTTCGCTCCCTTCAGGGAGCCGGAAGGTCACCGTAGTCACCGGGGGAGCGCCAATGTCGCTCGCTGCCGGGATCTCCTGCGAATGGGCCTGCAGGTCAGGTCAGTAAAAGATGTCCATCAGAGTAGGGGCAGGTGGAATACCTCCACGAGGACGGCGAGGTTCTCGCGGTTGGGGTAGGTGTCGGAGAAGCAGTCTCTTCCGCCTCCGGGTTCCACAGGACGATTTGAGGATGAACAGGGATACCAACCCTAGGGCCATCCTGTGGTATTTATAGAGCCGTGGAGGGACCTACCAAAGATTCCCTTCCAGGTCAGCAAGCACTCATCAAATACCTTGGGTTGGGTGATTTTTTCCAAGCTTTGCATAAGCTCAAAAAGAGCGGGGATTGTGTACAAACTCGTATTCGCTGAGTGGGTCCCTCCGGCAAGATCAAGGCTTTTGTAGGCCATCCAGGCCCAGGAGGGCTAAGAGGCTGAAGGGTTCCCACCAATAGTATGTAGGAAGGCTCCCGCCCGTAGCAGGCGCAAGGGCTCTACCCTTCACGCGAATGGTCTTTAGATCGCGCTTCCGCCCATAATGAGGTATCGCGGATGCGAGTGCCTGGCTAACTAGGCACTCGCCACTTTAGGCGAGTGGTGCCCCCATGGACCACTCGCCCAGTGGGGTCCAGCGACAAAAATTACCTGGATTCCCTTGGTGGTCTGAGTTTAACTCCTTAGAACAACGGAGTTTGGCTGTTGGCAGACCACTTTTGGCTGCATATAACTATTTAGAACAACAGAGCCACGCTATTTGCAGGCTAGATTTTAAAATCTACAAATAGACCCAAGGGGGTACCTCAGAGAGAAAGCTTTCCAACTTTCTAATTCCCATATCTTGTTGCGCTTTTTGAGGTGCCCTTAGCTCAGCACAGGCTAAGGAGGGGAATCACTCTAAGATCTTCCTGGTGTGAGGTGGGACCTCCGTGCTGGAGCTTTGGGTCAGTTCTAAGCTCTAAGTCTTCGGTCGGCCAAGCTTATTAGATGAAGTAAATGTGTGGTCACCCCTTCCCCAAGGGTTCGAACTCCACAGAAGCCAGTTCCAGATTTCAACAATCCAGTTAAGTGCCCCACGGGGACTTCCCAATAGGTCACCCATCACAGGACTACTCCATCCCGAGCACGCTTAACTGTAAAGTTCTTTCTATAACACCCTCATCTGTCACATGGAATATAACAAAAGGTTCGGTCGGGGTCCCACGCCATATACCACGGACAGTTAGTGGAGTTACGCATTAATACCAAATTACCAGCAATAGAAACACGCATCCTAACTCAGAGCATTCTAGCGGAAGCTTTTAAAACAGTTATAAGAACCCATATACAGCAGCATGAATGTCCACACTAACCCAAGGAAGGAATGACAATAATATACACAAAAGTCTCGGCCTTAGGGCCTTACAAGAGTTTACTTAATCAATACATGTTTTCCATACATCGGCACGCAGGCCGGCCACACATGAACATAAAAAGTAAACATTTCGTCTTGGCCTTCAAGGGCCAGCAGAGCATCAAGGGCTTCAGCCCGCTATTTGCCACTAGGTTCACCTGTTCCTGCATAAGAACAATCCACTGCACGGTGGCAAAATAAGACAACAGTCAGCTAAAGCTGACCAAATTATAACAACTCCACCGCTTAATCGGGACAGCGGTGCTCCTTCCCTGCATTTTATTAGTATAACCAAACAAGATAGTGAAAGTACAATTTAAGCACACTTCACCACAGGCGTAGGCACACACGGCCACACACCCCGTGCTCTCAGGGCACATTCTCGGTGAACTCGGTCCACCACCGCCCCTAGGATGGCAACATCGTGAACTAATAAGTCTCTTTCGGCCGAAGCCTAAGACCCACCCTCTATTCCATCGGCAAGTTTCATGTACCTTAGGTCTCTTTAACCGAACCACATAGAGTAGGTACGGTTCACTCAACCCGTTGCTCACACCGCCATGTCAATTTAAGTCATAGACACGGGTCAAGCTTCCCCGAATCCTGAGTATTGATAATACAATAGTACATAACCCGGTTATGCACAAGGTTGGCTCGCAGACCAAACAAATTGGGCTACCAGAGCACACAGCCTCACAATAACAGAGCTACCACCGGCAGTATTACTAACGCCGCGCGGTACCTGGTAGAAATACGCTTCTGTCCAGTTTTCTGGGTACTCCTTGGGGTTAGTCCCTGAGGCTCCCTATTGCAATCTATCGCATAGAAACCCAAAAAACAAACGGCACTGAGTCTTCTCCAGCAGTACATGCATAATGAAAATATCATCGATCCAGACCAACATGTCCGGATAGGCTTCACACACCATGCCTACGTCCGTACTTCGTTTCTAGACTCTATATGCAAAACTACGGGGATAAATTATATCTACCAGAAGGAATACCTCACACTCACCGCCCATTCGCGGGAGAGAGTTTCCTATGCAAAGAGGAAGAGGATTTCACATGTCCAAGTAGAGAATCGTTACCCTAGAGGTTCGCTTCGGCCCCATGGAAAACTAGCAGGATGAAAAGCACCGCAACGGCCTTGCCTCCGCGGATCTGTACTTGGCTCGCGATTCGGAGCTCCGAAGCTCCAACAATGGCGGGATTCCTCCTTCTTCCTTTTCTCTCCTCTCTCTACCTCTTAGAAAGAGGTTGGGTCAAAAGAAATGAGGCCTAAACCCTCATTTCCCGGCCATATACCAACAGGGGGAAAGCCGGGCCATCGGATCCCATAGAAATAAAACGAACGGCCTCGATTCACTCTTAAAATCGTCTAACTGGGGCCGCATATGGCTTTTGACACGCCCGTGTCATAGGTCGTGTCTCTCAATAGTAAGAGAGATCATAGACCTCAGAACAGGACACGGCTTCTGACACACCCGTGTCAACCCTAGACACGCCCGTGTCAAACCAGGACACGCCCGTGTCATAGGTCGTGTGCCTCAATCGACACAGAAACTGTCACGCCCGAACAGGACACGGCCCTGTAACACGCCCGTGTCATAGGTCGTGTGCTAGACACGGCTTCGGACACGCCCATGTCCCAAGCCGTGTGCCTCAGTCGACACAACCCAGCAAACACAGAGCAGGACACGGTTTTGGACACCCCCGTGTCCCAGACCATGTTGCAAACACAGAGCAGGACACGACTTTGTACAAGCCCGTGTCTCACGCCGTGTTGCTCAGTCAACACAGCCCAACCATAACCGAGTTTTGGGGCGTTACACTTTCACTTCTTATCACCAATTGAGTTGCAGCTCTATTGGTGATGAGGAGTAAAAGAACTTTATAGTTAAGCGTGTTCGGACTAGAGAAGCTTCAAGATGGGTGACCTCCTGGGAAGTCCATATAGGGGTGCTTAACTGGATCATTTCTCATCGAAGGGAGGTTTCGGCTTCCAACAACCCACCCATGGATGGAGAGGGGTTGGGGTGCATGGTCTGCGGTGCTGGGGATGCCGACGGTCATCCTTTCGAGCCGTATGATGGGGAGGCCTTTGCAAAAAAAGTGCACTTTTTGTAATTGGCTCCCCAACCCACAGCTCAAAAGGACGGTCGTCGGCACTCCCAACATCCAGCTTGAAAGGGTTAAACCTCAATAGGTTTATAGACCATGCACCCTAAACCCTCTCTATCCACATGCAAGTTGTTGGAAGCCGCAGCCTCCATTCAATGAGAAGTGATCCAGTTAAGTGCCACTACGGGGACTTCCTAGGAGGTCACCATCCCAGGACTACTCCAGCTCGAGCACACTTAACTATAAAGTTCTTTCTCCTTTCATCACCAATTATAAGTGTCAAAAATAATAATAGGGTACTACCGCACGATGGTAGGTCACGAAAAATAATTTTCCCTGTAGAATATTGTTTCCAGATTCCTCACATAACCTTCAATACACTAGCGACATGTAACCACAAATTTAAGATGAAATATTAGAGAGAGATTATATAAAGTGTTTCATGACTGATGAAATGAAATTATAATAAAATATAGGAAGAATCTATGTAGGAGGAGTATCCATCCAAGGGGAGTATGCACTGAACGCTTTTCAATTACTATAAAAACAAACACTATTATTTATACATTATTTCTTCATAGTGGATTTGTTATTCTCAAACCAAGAGATGTGGAATGCATGTTCCAACAAACTCTCTCTTTTGATAATAACAAATCCACTATAAAGAAATAATGCATAAATAATGGTGTCTGTGTTTTTAATAATTGATAAGCGTTCAATGCATACTTCCCCTAGATGAATACTCCTCTTACATAGATTTTTCCTAGTTTGTTCTCTTCTTAAATGAGACATTTCTTTAATTTCATTTTCCCCCTTTTGGAATTATCAAGAAGAGGGTGAGATAGAGTGTATTAGCAAGAAAGGTTTTTTATGTAGCAGTAAAAAAATATTAGCATGATACCACTGGTTGATTAATATATGTTGTCACTTGTAAGGAAACAAAAACATATTGTCACTTGTGAAATTAATTACCATGATCGAGCATAAGTAGAGTATCAACATCCTATGAATACTCCATATACATAGATGGTTTCTATAAAAAAAAAATTAATGTACTCCCCCAGAATTAAGAAATATAGGCATGATGTTCTCCCCCTAGCTTTTTGGTAGAATAAAAAAAGGGCAGAGGTGAGTGTATGCAATGAGAATTAAAAGGTTTATGTTAGAGAGGAAAAATGGGATGCAATGTGCAAGATCATATATATTTCTCTACTACTTATTGCGCAAAATGTATACATGATTGAATATAGTAGTATAGTGATAAAAATAAAAAAGTATCACTCATTAAGCACATAATACCACTTAGCAAACATAGTTTATCACTTGTTGAGAGATTCAATATTCATGATTAAGCATAAGTAGTAAATATACAAATATGATAAGGACTCTTAAAATAAACATCTTTTTTGAAAAAAATGATCAAATTAAGGATAAAGAGTTTTAAGCTTAATAAGAAGATGTTTTAAATTCAATTCATGTCAAAGAAATGCTAATTCATTGAAATTTGTGCAAGCATGATTTTAAAATATCAAAAAAAGAAGTACAATGTAAGCTAATTTGCATTTCAAGTAAAAAATAAACATTGTAGTCGTCATACTTTGTTATCTAGTGCATTTACTTAAAATTTTATAGAATAGTTTAGGTATGCATTAGAATCTAAATGAGTAGAAGTTTTATGAGAAATAATGATATGTATAAATAGTGTTTTGATAAAGTATACACATGAATTAATCAAAACACATGACATATATAACGAATAACATAACACTAAAATACAAAAAAATACTTCTACTATTTTCAATGCACATGAGTAAGAAGCACAACTACCAAGATGCTCTATATACACAATGCTTATTAAGACTTATTAGGGAGTAGAGTAGTACTTGAGGAATCATTTTTATTCTTTTTAACATTATTTTTATTATTGTGATTTGGTGTACTAAGAAAGTGGTGAATATTTTGTTTGTTACATGATATTTTACAATTCTTTTTTCAAGGTGCTCAACCTGACTGTACAACCCCATATTCGCTGGGAGGGACCCAGAGGCTTCAGTGGTCAGGATTGGGCTAGTCTCAGGCTAGCCTCGGGTTAACCCTAAGGCATACTTGGGGAGTTCTCGTCCTGTAGGAGCTCTCGCCAAGGGTAGGCGAAAGCTGAGGAAACCAAGGCAGATAGTCGAGCTCTCGGCAGGAGAGATCGTCGACCGACCAAGGCAGATAGTCGAGCTCTCGGCAGGAGAGATCGTCGACCGACCGAAGCAGATGACCTGACTACGGAAGCTCCCGCCTTAGGGAAAGCTCCCGCCCAGGGCATGCGAGAACGCCTTAGGAGAGCCTTCATTCGCAAGGGCAGCATGACTACCTAGCGCGAGAACCTTCGAGGCCGGGGGTCTCGCCAAGTGGGCCCACGGGGTGGGACCCGGAGTCCAGAGGAGATTATTTTATTATTATCATTTTTTACCCCGAGGTAAAATTACCCAAATGCCCTTGGGATGACAGCGGGATTTGGCTATTGGCAGACCCCTCAGGGGTATTTCAGTATTTTCCGGTCAAAAGGAAGACTATAAAAAGACCCATAGGGGGGCTCTTTGGAAGGCAGGCTTTTCATTTTCCCTCTAACTCTAGTGCCTCCTGAGGAGCTCCCAGCCCAGCATTTGGCTTTGGAGGGGAAGCTCTCAGAGATCTTCCGGGTGTGTGGTGGGACCTCCCAGCTGAGGCATTGGGTCTGTTTTAGGGCCTTAGCAGCCAGTCAGGGGTCGAGGTTGGAGAGAAGTAGGCATCGGTTGCACTTTGGTTCGTGAACATTCGTTGAGGTTATTTTTGGCTTCAACAATTCTGGTGCGGTGAGCGTGGAAGCAGCCGGTGTAAGAAAATCTCGAGTTAAGTCCCATGGCAGGAGGCGAAGGTGAAGGATCAGGCGCAGGAGGATCCCCCACCCGGGTGGACGAGGCGACGAAGAAGATGTTTGAGGACTTCAGGCGAGAAGTCATGCAGATGATCAACTTGGCCTTCTCGGCAAGGAATGAGTGGGAGACGCCGCAGGTTCCGGTGGAGGTGGTTCCGCTGCTAGGCGAGAACGCTCCAGGGCAGCGCCCCGGGAAGGAGGTCCCGGTGGAGGCAGGAGAGAGGGACGTAGCCGCGCGGGAGCTTTTCCCAGGCCAGCGTCTCGAGAAGGAGCTTCCGGCGGATCTGGGCGAGAAGGAGGAGACGGTGCGGGAACTCTTCCCTGGGCATGGTCTCGCGGATCGGTCCAGCCAACCGAGGTCGCGAGACGTGCCTTCTCGCCAGGCGGGAGGCGAGACCCCCTTTTTTGAGCTCATTGTCTCGGCCCCAGTGCCGGAGGGGTTCCGGGAGCCGGACATGACCTACTACACCGGGAAGGATGACCCGGTTCAGCACGTGCAATGGTTCGAGGACGTGGTGTCCATCAGGCAAATGTCGGATGCCTTCAAGTGTAGGCTTTTCGCCATCACTTTAAAAGAGAAGGCCAGAGACTGGTTCCACCAGTTGCCGGCGAGTTCCATCTACAGTTTTGAAGATCTGCGCAGAGGTTTCTTGTTGAGGTTCTCGACTTCAAAGAAGCGGAAGAAGGAGGCTGAATGCCTGTTTGCAGTGAGGCAAGGGCCGGAGGAGACGTTGGGTCACTATGTCGACCGGTTCCAAGAGGAGGTTCTCCTGGTCCAGGAGGTCCCGGGGTATGCGCTGATGCTTGCCTTCACCCTGGGGCTGAGGCCAGGGTTTTTCAGCATGGAGTTGAAGAGAGTGACCCCTCTCTCTTTTGAGGAGCTCATGGAGAGGGCGGCGAAGGAGATAGACTTCGAGAGGGCAAACCCTGCGTTTGCAAGGAAGCTGGCCAGGTTGGCCGAGGATGATGTGAAGGAGCCGGTAGTGGGAAGGCAGAGAGAGCAGAGGGAGCCGAGGGAAGATAGGAGAAGAGAAGAGCCCCGAGGGCAGGGACAGCAGCATGGGGGGGCCAGGGAGCCGAACAACCGACTGGGTTGGAGGCCTCAGGAGGGCCTCCCCCAGGGCCAAGGAGGACTTCAGGGAAGAGATAACTTCCGGGAACAAAGAAGGCTGGAGCAGGGAGGATGGCGACAAGGACCAAGGAGTCATTTTCCACCGCCGCAGGAGGCTATGGAGGTGGGAAGGGGAAGAGGAAGAAGATTTCGGGGAGCCGGAAGAAGGGGAGGAGGAGAAGGAAGAGGGGGCAGGGTGGCGTTGACTTATTGTGACTTCCATCAGGAGGAAGGTCACGCAACGGCCACCTGCCCAGAGTTTCTGGAGATTAGAGGGGCCAGAGGGGTCGGAAGGCAGGATCCGCCTGTAAGGATCGTTGAAGTGCAGCGGGAAGAGGTTGAGGACAGATGTGAAGACAGGATTGGCGTGGGGACCCGAGGAGGGATCGGAGTGATCCATGGGGGAGTGGGGATCGAGGCAACCCGCAAGGGGAGCCTTCAAACCATGTTCCGCCGAGGGGTCGCCTCGACCTCGCAGGCTCCCCCCCCCCCCCAGAGGAGAAGATCACTTTCTCATCCGCGGATATGCCAGACTACGAGGATCCGTTCTGCGACGCGCTTGTGATCCAGACAGCGGTGGAGAACTACACCGTCTCCCGGATACTGGTGGACAATGGGAGCTCGGTGAATGTGATCTTCAAGAAGGCCTTCGATGAGATGAGGGTGGAAGGAAAAAGGGTCCTAGCTTCTGATGGACCGCTTTTTGGCTTCTCCGGAGAAAGGAAAGAAGTGGAAGGAGGAGTAGGCCTGCATGTAAGGCTTGGGGCGTCTCACGGAACTGTCGGTTCGTGATCGTGGACGCCCCGAGTAGTTACAATGCCATCTTTGGACGCCCCCTCATCAGCGCCTTTCGCTGTGTACCCTCCTCATACCACCAATGCCTCAAGTTCAACAATGGAGGGGTGCAGGTTAGGATCAGGGGGGATCCGAAGATGGCAAGGCAATGCTATGTGACGGCGGTTAACACCGTGTCATGGATGGCGGAGGCAGAGGAGTTGGAGAGGGAGATGGTTGAGCAGGAAGGAGTTGAGGAAGGGGGAATGAGCCTGGGAGAGGCGATAGAGGTTGTTGAGGAGATGGCAGAGGTGGGGGAGATCAGCCTAGAAGAGGCGAGAGGAGTGATGGATGAAGAAGAGCAGAGGCAGGAGGAGAGCCTGGAGGAGGCGATGGAAGTTGATGAGGTTGGGGGAGAGGAGCTCGAGTTTGAGCAGGAAGAGGCAAGGGTAAGTTGGGAGCGGTCGGGGCTGGAGCCGGCCGAAGAAGTGGTGGAGAAGGAGGTGCTTACAAGAGCGGGGGAGGTGCAAAGGGTTCGGATCAGCGGAGGCTTGAGCCTCGAGGATCAGGAGCGGATGTGAGCCTGCATCCAAAGCAACGTCGACATCTTCGCTTGGAGCGCGGCAGACATGCCGGGCATCGACGCGGACGTGGCCTGTCATCGCTTGAACCTGGATCCCAGAGGCCGCCCCATATGCCAAAAGATGAGGGCCATCGCCACCAAGCTGGAAGCCCCCATCCGAGAGGAGGTCAAAAAGCTCCTGGACGCAGGCTTCATCTCAGAGATCCAGTATCCAGGCTGGATCTCCAACGTGGTAATGGTAAAGAAGGGAGGAGGAAAATGGCGCATGTGTGTTGATTTTTCTTTATTAAATAAATCATGTCCCAAGGATTGCTACCCCTTGCCTCGAATCGACGCGCTGGTTGACTCAGCCGTTGGTTTTTCTCTTATGAGTTTTTTAGATGCATTTTCAGGTTACCACCAGATCCGGATGCACCCTCCTGATGTCAAGGATGTTTCCTTCATCACGAGAGAGGGATGCTTCAGCTATAAGATGATGCCCTTCGGATTGAAGAACGCAGGGGCGACGTACCAACGCATGATGGATCGAATCTTTCGAGATCAAAGGGGAAGGAACCTGGAGGTCTACGTGGACGACCTCATGGTCAAGAGTAAGTGTGTTGATTTCCACTTGCGGGACTTGGAGGAGACGTTTGCCACCCTGCGAAGGTTCAAGATGAGGCTGAATCCCTTGAAGTGCGTCTTCGGGGCTAGTCGTGGGAAATTCCTCGGACACCTCTTGACTCCCGCAGGGGTAGAACCTAACCCCGATAAGGTTAAGGCTATCCTAGACCTGGAATCGCCTCGCAGCGCCAAGGAGGTCCAGCGCTTGACCGGGAAGTTGGCCGGGCTAAGCAGGTTCCTCTCTCGGTCAGGGGATAGATGTTCCTCTTTCTTTAAAGTACTTCGTGGTAACCAAGTATTCGAATGGACGGCCGAGTGTGAAGAGGCATTTCAGGGGCTGAAGAGGCAACTCTCCCAAGCTCCGTTACTTCAAAGCCCGAAGGAAGGGGAGGACCTAGCCTTGTATCTCGGAGTGGGGGGAGAGGCAGTGAGCTCCGTCTTGGTTAGGGAGGAGGGGAAGAAGCAGTTACCCGTCTATTATGTCAGCCGAATCTTAAAAAAGGCGGAGCTCCGATACCCCATCCTGGAGAAGCTAGCGTATGCTTTGGTCATCTCAGCTAGGAAGCTTCGCCCTTACTTTCAGGCGCACTCGATTAGGGTGGTAACCGACCATCCTCTTCGCAAAGTCTTAGAGGGGTGGAGCATTCGGGAAGGTTGGCAAAGTGGTCCATCGAGCTAAGCGAGTTTGACATTTCTTTCGTCCCGAGGCTCTCCATCAAAGCCCAGGCCGTAGCGGATTTTTTGGCGGACTATGTTACTGAGGCCGAGGTTGAAGAACCAAGGCCGCAGGAAGCATGGAAGATGATGGTCGATGGGGCCTCAGGAAGGCACTCCCTGGGAGGAGGTGTAGTGTTGGTAAGCCCTCAGGGGGTTACCATAGAGCAAGCAGTGACCTTCCACTTCCCTGTAACCAATAACCAAGCGGAGTATGAGGCTGTGATAGCTGGCCTTCGCTTGGCAAAGGAGCTGGAAATCCAGGATGTGGAGGCCTTCACCGACTCAATGGTGGTAGCATCGCAGATCCGAGGCGAGTTTGAGGCCCGGGAGCCGACCCTCGCGAGATATCTATCTAAGGTAAGAGCCGTCATTGGGGGTTTCCGTTCATTCTCTATTCAACATGTCCCCAGGGAGGAAAGCGCGGCAGCCGATCGACTGGCGAAGTTCGGGCCTCGGGGAGGAGGTACCCTAACCGAACTGTTCCGACCAGCCATTGAAGAGGGAGAGTTGATGGAGGTGAATCGGCGGTCCTCATGGGTAGATCCGTTGGTGACCTTCTTGACCACAGGAGAACTGTCGGAAGAAGTCAAGGATGCAAAGAGCTTCAGGCACAAGGCGGCTCATTACCTGATGCTGGAGGGGAACCTGCATCGGAAGATATTGTCAGGACTCCTCGCGAGATGCGTAACCGAGGAGGAAGTCCCGAGGTCCTGGAAGAAGTGCATTCTGGAGAATGCGGCAGTCATTCAGGGGGAAGGACATTGGAAGCAAGGGTGATAAGGCAAGGATATTTCTGGCAGACTTTAAGGAAGGATACAGCTGAGTTCGCAAGGAGGTGTCGGAAGTGCCAAGTACATGCTCCCCTCCAGCTCTTGCCCGCCCAAAGGCTTCGAAGCATCACGGCGCCATGGCCCTTCGCCATTTGGGGAATGGACCTGGTGGGACCCTTTCCTCCAGCTAGCGGACAGAGGAGGTTCCTCCTAGTTATGATTGACTACTTCTCCAAATGGTTGGAGATCAAGCCGTTAGCCAAGGTAACCTCCCAGGTCATCAGGAACTTCGTTTGGGGGGAAATCATTTGCAGGCACGGGTTGCCCCAAGTGATAGTGACAGACAACGGTCCTCAGTTTGCCAGTGAAGAATTCATCAGTTTCTGCACCCAATTGGGGATTGACCTCAGGTTCGCCTCTGTCCATCATCCTCGGAGCAATGGCCAGGTGGAGGCGGCAAACAAGATCATTGTCAACTTGCTCAAAAAGAAGGTGGAGAACCTGAAGGGTAACTGGGTGGAACAGCTCCCTTCCGTTCTGTGGGTCTTGCGAACGACTCCGAACACGGCCACAGGGGAGACCCCCTTCAAGCTCTCTCATGGGTGTGAGGCTGTCCTCCCAGTGGAGTTCGAGGTTCGGTCCCCAAGGGTCGCGGCCGCAGCCGAGGGAAGCGAAGCTGGGAGGTTGGAGAATGAGGAAGGGTTACGTCTCTCATTAGATATGGTAGAAGAGCTGCGGGATGTTGCCGCCATCAGGCAAGAAGAAGTAAAACGGCGAATGGCTCGGTACTTCAATAAGAAAATCAGAGTCAAGCAATTCGCCGAGGGGGATCTAGTACTGAAAAAGGTCGACGCTGCAGGAAGGTCGGCCGCGGTTGGTAAGCTCAACCCTAGCTGGGAAGGGCCTTATATAGTAGAGAAGGCTCTGGCTAACGGAGGCTACTATCTCCAGGATGCGGAGGGAAGGACCTTGAGTCACACCTGGAATGGTGATGACCTGAAGCGCTTCTACCCGTAAGGGGAAAGAAGGATCGTAATGTTATAAACAACTATTGCATTTTCAATAAGTTTATTTCAGAATATTGACTATCTCTGAGTATGCAATCTTTATGTTTTTAGTTTTGGCCGGCTATGACTCCTCATCTCAATGATGGAATAGGCCTGGTTGAAAGAATCTTCATCAACACCCCGAGCTCGGCTCGGCCCCAGGTAGACCCGCTGCGCAGGCTCTCATCTAGCTGGCAGGTCCGAAGGCTCGCCTGTGAGGGAGAGGTTTGGTTATCTTCATCAACACCCCGAGCTCGGCTCGGCCCCAGGTAGACCCGCTGCGCAGGCTCTCATCTAGCTGGCAGGTCCGAAGGCTCGCCTGTGGGGGAGAGGTTTGGTTATCTTCATCAACACCCCGAGCTCGGCTCGGCCCCAGGTAGACCCGCTGCGCAGGCTCTCATCTAGCTGGCAGGTCCGAAGGCTCGCCTGTGGGGGAGAGGTTTGGTTATCTTCATCAACACCCCGAGCTCGGCTCGGCCCCAGGTAGACCCGCTGCGCAGGCTCTCATCTAGCTGGCAGGTCCGAAGGCTCGCCTGTGGGGGAGAGGTTTGGTTATCTTCATCAACACCCGAGCTCGGCTCGGCCCCAGGTAGACCCGCTGCGCAGGCTCTCATCTAGCTGGCAGGTCCGAAGGCTCGCCTGTGGGGGAGAGGTTTGGTTATCTTCATCAACACCCCGAGCTCGGCTCGGCCCCAGGTAGACCCGCTGCGCAGGCTCTCATCTAGCTGGCAGGTCCGAAGGCTCGCCTGTGGGGGAGAGGTTTGGTTATCTTCATCAACACCCCGAGCTCGGCTCGGCCCCAGGTAGACCCGCTGCGCAGGCTCTCATCTAGCTGGCAGGTCCGAAGGCTCGCCTGTGGGGGAGAGGTTTGGTTATCTTCATCAACACCCCGAGCTCGGCTCGGCCCCAGGTAGACCCGCTGCGCAGGCTCTCATCTAGCTGGCAGGTCCGAAGGCTCGCCTGTGGGGGAGAGGTTTGGTTATCTTCATCAACACCCCGAGCTCGGCTCGGCCCCAGGTAGACCCGCTGCGCAGGCTCTCATCTAGCTGGCAGGTCCGAAGGCTCGCCTGTGGGGGAGAGGTTTGGTTATCTTCATCAACACCCCGAGCTCGGCTCGGCCCCAGGTAGACCCGCTGCGCAGGCTCTCATCTAGCTGGCAGGTCCGAAGGCTCGCCTGTGGTGGAGAGGTTTGGTTATCTTCATCAACACCCCGAGCTCGGCTCGGCCCCAGGTAGACCCGCTGCGCAGGCTCTCATCTAGCTGGCAGGTCCGAAGGCTAGCCTGTGGGGGAGAGGTTTGGTTATCTTCATCAACACCCCGAGCTCGGCTCGGCCCCAGGTAGACCCGCTGCGCAGGCTCTCATCTAGCTGGCAGGTCCGAAGGCTCGCCTGTGGGGGAGAGGTTTGGTTATCTTCATCAGCACCCCGAGCTCGGCTCGACCCCAGGTAGACTCGCTGCGCAGGCTCTCATCAAGCTGGCAGGCCCGAAGGCTCGCCTGTGGGGGAAAGGTTGGCTCTTGCGATACTTTGTTCTTAGCCACTTCTACGACACGACGAGCTCGGCTCGAACCCCGGCAGACCCGCTGCGCAGGCTCCCATATAAGCTAGCAGGTCCGACGGCTCGCCGGTGGGGTAGGGGTTTATCTGGTCGGAAAAATATGTGAGCAGGGCCCTGGCCCAGACCGGAGGCAAGGCCCTACAGGTCTCAGCTCAGAGGTCTCAGCCAGAAAAGGCCTCGGTTTGGAGGTCTCGGCCAGTAAGGGTCTCGGCTCAAAGGTCTCGGCTCAAAGGTCTCGGCTCAAAGGTCTCGGCCAGAAAAGGTCTCGGTCAAAGGGGGCTCTCGCAAAAGGAGGCTCCCGGCGGACCTGGGCAGGACGAATTAATCGGCGACGCGAGGTTCCCGCCTAACTGATCTCTAAGAAAGATTACCCTAAAGAGACTAAGGGTCTCGGCGGAAGCTCGCGCGGAAGCCATTCGGCAGAATATTACACTTTCAAGCACACACTGACAATGAAAGATGAAACATTACTTTGCATAAGATTAATTACAAAAGTTAGAGCCTCTCGCTCATTACAAGAGAAACAAAAAGAAAAAGGAAGCTTAGGGGGACGCGCTGTAACTCCCACTGGTGCTCTCGCTTAAATCATCGCCAGAGCTCGCTTTAGATGTCTCGCCAGCGGCGGTAGAAGACCTCGGGATGTCTGAGGGAGGCGAGTCCGGCGCGCTCGGAGGTTTGGGAACTGGATCGTAGAGCCAAGGAAGGAGTTGGCGAGCGTCGATGGTCGCACCGTCCTCCCGAAGCAGCTTAACGTCTCGCAGCGTCTCGAGCGTCAGCTTGACGGTTGCCTGCGCGTTGGCTTGCAGCAGCTTGTCAACATCGTACTCCGAGAGGTAACGACTCCGCAGCCTCGCATCTAGCTCCGGAGGCGGGACCTTCGCCATCTCAGCGCGAAGCTGTTCCCTCAGGAGGAAGCTCTCGCAGCGCGCGTTGGCCAGCTCTGCGCGCAACTCCTTGACTTGGGCAGAATCCTGTGAAAAAAGAGCTCAGTCTGGAAACATCGCACAGCCGTAACTTTGAGAAACGAGAGCAAGGGCTCAGGAGGGTCTCGCTTACCTCGGTCGCGGGCCGTAGAGACAGCGCCAGTCGAGCATCCGCAAGCTCCTGTTGAGCTCTCGCGAGTTCTTCTCCCGCGGTGTGCGCTCGAGCCACCGCATCTTCCCTTGCCTTGCGCATATCGGTGAAATTCTTGTCGAGGGTGATGCTTCGGCGCGCACACATATGCGCAAGCTCGAACCCGCGCAATAGAGCCCGGATGGCATCGAAGGCTAGAAGGCGGGTAGACATCTGGTCAAACACGCTGGCATACTCTCGGCTGTAAAGGCCATATCCAAGCGCGAAGGCCTCGCCAGTCACATCTTCCCCCTCCGCCCAGCTGGGGAGGAGCGTCGTAACCTTGATCGAGTTTGACTCGGGGTCCCATTCCATCTGAGGCTTCCCCTCCGCGTCGGCGTACTTCATGCCGAAACCAAAGTTCCTGTGCCCTTTCGGCACCTCCCGGGGCGGAGCTCGGACGGAGGTTTCGGCGGCGAGCACTTCTCCCCCAGCCTCGCTTGCGGCTGGTGGGTTCCCGGTGGAAGCCTCGGCGCGGCTCTTGGCGGCGGCATCCATCTCGCTGGCCCTTTGGAGGATCGCTTCGAAGGAGCTGCCTGCGGGAAGGGGTTGGACAGGCGAGACGGCCGGGGCTTTCCCCTTCTCGAGAGCAGAAGGTTTGGGCCTCTTCAGCGTTCGGAGAGGAGGAAGGGTGACCTTCCGCTTCTTGGCTAATGGCGGCACAGGAGGGGCTGGATCGTTTCGGCAGGCGCTGGCGCTAGCTTCCGCGAGCGCAAGGGAGCCTCTCGCGGCCAGACCCTCGACACCCCGGCCTTCGGCGAAGGGTTGGCGCAGAGGGACCTCCCGCTCTCCTGCAAAGTTAAAACACTTCAGCGCAAGAAAATCTTTGATAAAAGAGGGAATCTGAAGCGAGACCGTACCTTCGCCCGAGTGAACGAGTGGGAGGGAGTCGACGTCTCGTCTGAGGAAGGGAACATCGAACTCCTTGGTCCCAAAGAATTCCAGGATTGCGCTCTCGCGCGATCCCAGAGTAGGCGGTTTGTAGGCGGCGTCCTCGTACTGAACGGGCTGAAGCGGGACGTTGCCGAAGTCCCCGCTGACATAGACGAATTTCTCGCCCCAGTGATGGTGCTTGTTGGCGAGACCGGTAACCTCGAGCAGTTGCCCGGAGAAGAAAACCACCCCCCCCTTGGCGCGGAAGTTGAATAGCTTCCGGAAGATGGGCAAACTGAACTCGATCCTCTCGGATCGCATATAGCATATGAATGCTATAAGGATCGCGACCGAGTTCGGGTTCAGTTGGGCGGGAACCACCCCATAGTAGCGAAGAGCAAGCCGAACCTCCGGCCAAAGGGGAAGGCGGAAGCCCACCTCGAAGTGCTCGAGGGGGATGGCGAGCTCTCCCGCCTCCGGAGTATTCACCCTATCGTGATTACCCGGGTTCCGCGCCGAGAAGCCGGCGGGAATGTAGCGGTCAACGATCAGGTTATATTCGTCGAGGGTGAGCTTGCAGGAAGGGAAAATGTGTTTTTGGAAAGCTTCCGCGCAGTGGGCGCGACCCTTGTTCTCGCCAGGCATGGTGGGTTTGCGAGCGAGAGCGAGAGCTGAAAAGAGGTCGAAGCGGAAACAAGAACGCGAGAGCAAAGAAGGAAGGCTGAGGTTCCGGATCGAAGAAGTAAATGCGGTTGGTAGACTTCTCTATTTATATGGAATCGTAATCATCAGGGATCCATCCGACAGAGAGAGAAAGTGACAGCGGAGTACAGCTGTCAGAATCCGGGCTAACGGCGCCTCGATTTTCCCCCTCGGGATGGCAGCGGTCAATGGTCGTTCCGGGTTTCGACGCAACTATCTGGATTGGCGTAAGCCTCCTAGATTGGCGTAAGCCTCCTAGATTGGCGCAAGCATCCTAGATTGGTGTAAGCGTCTTAATTTAAAAAGCCTCGCAGAGCAATAAAAAGAAAAAGAAAAGAGAGACATGGGTAACAGCGAGATCCTCGCTAGCGCAAGCTGGATAAACTTAATTAACAGTAATGTTTATTACAGATACATTGATAAAAGAGATACATTGAGATTCAAAGCGGGAAGGCTAATAGGGCTTCCAGCTCCATCGTCCTCGTTCTCGCCGCCTAGTTCTTGGGGGCGCCAACGGGTTGAAGTAAGACGATAGGGTGGTACACCCAAGGTTGATCCGCCTGGCGTGATCCCGGATCTGCGAGATGCACCTCCCTGGCGAAGACTCGGCAGAAGGCCCTCCCGGGCAATCAGTCTCGCCCAAGAAGAAATCCTGCTCCAGAGCCTCCAGCCTTTGCTCCACGGATTCGCGGAATGCTTTCGCCGCGGCAGTATGGGCACGGTCTCGCCGGATAAGCTTGGCCAAAATGACCGAGATCTTCCTCCGTCTCCCCTTCGCGCTCCCAGCGCTGTTCAAGGTTTCTTCTATCTCGCCAGACGAAGGGAGAGGGGACTCTTCATCCTCTTCTTCTTCCTCTTCTTCTTCCTCTTCTTCTCCTTCCTCGTTGACTCCCGACCGCAAGCCAGGATCTCCTGCGAAAGAAACGTGCGAGAATTTTGGTTAAGGCATGGCGATCAGCGGTTTTAAAAGGTCTCGCATACCTGCGGTAGGGCGAGAACCGTCAAGCGACGTTGGGCGAGAAGGCCCAACCCCTCCGTTGGTTCCGTAGAGGAGGTGGAGAGGCTTGCCCAGCCCCGGGCGAAATGGCTTGCGCACGATGATCCCGGCCTGGCCGGAAGCATGAGGGGAGTTGTCTTCTCTTAAGGGACGATCAGCATCCTGGAGAGTAGCGGAAGGTTCAGAAGCCGCCCCTCCCGCCTGCAGGATAGGATTGGCCACCGAAGGAGGCACTTCAACGGTTCTCGCTTCATCTTCCCGGGTGGTTAGACCCGGGTCGGCGGGAGTTGGCACTGCGAGAAGACAGTTCAGAAAAGAAAGGGTCGGGTTGAAATATTGACAAAGGAAAATGTACCTATCGTTCCGGTCTCGGCTGGAGGAATCCTCTCCGAGACCCGCGTTTGGTCCTTGGGAGAATGAGCGGGCAGGTTCGAAGAACTTGGCGGGATCTCGGCGTCATCGTTAGGAGCGGGTTCCTGCGAAAGCTTACTTTAATCATCGGATCTAGTGCACAGTCAGCTCGGTAGGCACGGTTGAAAGGCTTACCTTCTGCGGGGAAGGATCCCCCGCAGGATTGGGAGTGGGGGAAGGAGGATCCCTGTTCTCGCGAGAAAGGTCCCGCCGGACCACCTTCGCCCTTTTCTTTTCCTTCTTCTTCGGCTCGGAAGGCCCGGCGGTTGAAGTCTTTCTCGCTAACCATGGAGCCACCGCCGCACAGTTAGCCAAGGCCCGCGCTTGGGCAGCGGCTAACCGGTCTTGGAGGTCTTGCGGAAGTGGTTTGGCAGCACGTTTGGGATGCATGGTAAGCTCGCGCAAAAATCCCTGGGGCGAGAGCTCAGTTGTAAAACAGTATTTCAAGGGCGAGGCATATGGTCGCCTATCGGTGCATATTTATAGCCGCAGTAGGACCCACCAAAAGATTCCCCTGGTTAGCTGGCACGTGTCCAGCGAATATTTTGGGGGTTGGACTTGTCTTGTCGAGCGCAGGGCTAGCTCGAAAAGAGCGGGGATTGTGTACAACCCCATATTCGCTGGGAGGGACCCAGAGGCTTCAGTGGTCAGGATTGGGCTAGTCTCAGGCTAGCCTCGGGTTAACCCTAAGGCATACTTGGGGAGTTCTCGTCCTGTAGGAGCTCTCGCCAAGGGCAGACGAAAGCTAAGGAAACCAAGGCAGATAGTCGAGCTCTCGGCAGGAGAGATCGTCGACCGACCAAGGCAGATAGTCGAGCTCTCGGCAGGAGAG
This sequence comes from Platanthera zijinensis, assembly GCA_039513925.1. NCBI lineage: Eukaryota > Viridiplantae > Streptophyta > Magnoliopsida > Asparagales > Orchidaceae > Platanthera > Platanthera zijinensis. The sequence continues at coordinate 22,000,987 of CM077085.1, read as the reverse complement.
ATCGTCGACCGACCGAAGCAGATGGCCTGACTACGGAAGCTCCCGCCTTAGGGAAAGCTCCCGCCCAGGGCATGCGAGAACGCCTTAGGAGAGCCTTCATTCGCAAGGGCAGCATGACTACCTAACGCGAGAACCTTCGAGGCCGGGGGTCTCGCCAAGTGGGCCCACGGGGTGGGACCCGGAGTCCAGAGAGATTATTTTATTATTATCATTTTTTATCCCGAGTTTAAATTACCCAAATGCCCTTGGGATGACAGCGGGATTTGGCTATTGGCAGACCCCTCAGGAGTATTTCAGTATTTTTCGGTCAAAAGGAAGAATATAAAAAGACCCATAGGGGGGCTCTTTGGAAGGCAGACTTTTCATTTTCCCTCTAACTCTAGTGCCTCCTGAGGAGCTCCCAGCCCAGCATTTGGCTTTGGAGGGGAAGCTCTCAGAGATCTTCCGGGTGTGTGGTGGGACCTCCCAGCTGAGGCATTGGGTCTATTTTAGGGCCTTAGCAGCCAGTCAGGGGTCGAGGTTGGAGAGAAGTAGGCATCGGTTGCACTTTGGTTCGTGAACATTCGTTGAGGTTATTTTTGGCTTCAACACTGACAATGCTCATTAAGACTTATCAGGAGGGTGAGTAGTGTTTGGTGGAGTTTTCATTGTCAATTTTTATTTGATTTTTATTTTAGTGACAAAGGAATCCAAATTCACTTGTTGCGCAAACAATAATAAATTTTTAAATCATCTTTCTCTAATGAATAAGTGCATGAAAAAAATTGAAATAATCAATTCAATGTAGTGTAGGAAATCTATTTATGGACATTAATTATTATACTATTATACTAAACACTCATGTATGTATAATATTAAAATCACAGATAGTTTATCAAAATAAGTGAGTGAATAAAATCACTATCAAACATAAAACAGTACTCATATTTAGAGGTACGCTAAGCAATCATATACATGTTTTCTATATTCAATTTCATTGCACATAACAAAATAATATTCAAGGCATGACGCCATGACATAACCAAAACAATGTTTTAAAATACTTAAAATTAAATTAAATATTATATTTAATCTTTAATTAATATAATTTAATCATTCTTGACAATCACAAAAAATAACAAGCAGTTTTTATAATTTTTGATTTTTTTGAAAAAAAAAGAGACACCAATTATCGCAAATAATTTTGAATAATAATGAAAAAAAATTACGGATAAATTTTTTGAGCTAAAGGTGTCAAGAATATGTGATTTTTTTCAAAATATTTGTGTTTTTCTGAAAACATGAAAGCATAAACAAATATATGATACAAACACAAAATATCATGATAGAATATTATGCATGATTATAATGAACATGAGAAGTGAAATAATGTTCATCTAATGTATATGAGTATGTCCTAGATGAAGATACTCTAGCAATATATCTAGACATTAGCACTATATTAAGTGACAGATGGGCATGAGAAGTTACACACATGTCGTAGATTGAGGTGTTAATCCCATATGCATACAAAAGACGACACTCAACCTAACACTCTCTCTCCCTAGTGCCTCGCTAGGCCCCGCTGGAACCCTCCCCGGTTAAGGGCAAGACATGGCTTAGAGGATAGGTCTTTAATGCACACAATCCTATGCCCCCGCTATGGTGAGACACAAGATATGGGTATGTGATCATGCTCATACTAAGTGATTGATCCTAAATACCGATTTATATCCTATGACTTTTATATGTGATGAATATTATAATTATTTCTTGATTTTTAAAAATAGTTGATCTAAAAGCCACATAGGTAACATGAATGTGCAACCCGTATTCGTCAAGGGTAGGTCCTACCATAGCCAGGTCAGCAGAAGTCAAGAGTCAGCGCGCCAAGCAGCAGAAAGCCTTGGCGAGTATGGCGAGCTCCCCTCGCATACTCGCCAGGTAGGCGACTAGGCGAGATAATCGCTCAGCCCATGCGAGTTCCTCCAAAAAGTCGCCTGGTCGCCAGGGGGTGGGGTATAAATATGATCCCCCCTCCTTGAATTTCACTATAAATAGGACCCCAGGGGTACGAGGAGAGGGACTGAAAATCCTCTGCATGATACTCGCAAGCCCTCCTTTTTGAATACCAGCTGAGCCTTTGGATTCTTTTTCCTTAGATACCAGGTCGCGACCTTACGACTTAGTCATCAGCTAGTCTTCCTCGTACCTAGTTCGACCATTTTTGGTTGAGAAGGGGCTGCTCCTTTCGAGCATCTGGGTACGTGATGGGACCTTCCTGTCGCAAAGTCTGGGGTCCTATTCGCCTTCGTTATTCATTCTAGCCGCCTTAGCTGTCTGGTTTTACCCCTAAACTGGTAACCTTAGGCTGTCATGATCTTATTTCTGAGATTGAGAATTTTCCTGGCTTCAACAATGAATTTATTATAGTGAAAATATAAGACATTTATAGGTAATGAATTTAAAATGATAGAATTTAGATAATAAGTAAATTTTGGTCATTTAGCAAGAATATGACTTTTATTCAAATTCATTCAGTTGTATTTAGGGTTGATATCGAGTCGAGTTCGAGCGATTTTGGCTCGACTCGAAATCGAAAATTTCGACTCGAACTCGGCTCGAAATCGACTCGAAATCGAAATTGATTTCGAGTCGAGTCGGCTCGACTCGAAATGACTCGATTCCGAGTCGCCTCGAAATCAAATCGAGTCGGCTCGAAATCAAATCGAGTCGGCTCGAAATTGAGCAATTTTTCGTTTTATTCCCAGTTTGCTCAAAATTAAATTGGGCAACCAATAAATTTAGCAAATGAAACACTTAAAGCCTTTATTTTTTTTATTTAGTATTAAATTTTGTTATTTTTAATTTTAAAAAAAGAATATATTAATAAATACATAATTTTTTTAATTAAGTCGAGTTGATTCGAATCATTTTTCGAGCGATTTAGGGCTGGCTCGAAATCGATTCGAAATCAGATTGAATCGATTCAAATTGAGTCGAATCAATTTTAACCGATTTCGATCCGGCTCAATTTTCGAACGATTTTCGAGCGACTTACGAGTTTCGAATAATATGCTCAGCCCTAGTTGTATTGATTTATCATTAAACTTAATATGTGACAGTCATATAGCAAAAATGTATGAAAAGTGTCTATGACATGTTGGCTTAAAGAAAAATACAAAAACAAAAATAACAAAAAAATAAAACGGACATTAAGTACTCTCTGGTTAAGCGGATAGCCCTATCTCGCACATCACGACAAGAAATCTCGCAACTCCATCATAACCTGCAAAATGAGCTCGGCACGTCGCAGAAGGAAAGCGAGTAAATAACAAAACATTGAGCCAACCAAAGGACAGAAGTCAAGGCGAGATACAAACTCGCTTATTACAAATCGAAGATTGTCCATTACAATAGTCGCTTGAGACGAGTTCAAATAAAGAAACGAAAATTTCTAAGTCCTAGGCGGCCGTTATGGAGAATGTGAATGTCGTCCGACCCATCCCATCTCGCGCGCTCGCCGATAGTGCTCAGTAGCAATCGACGTCGCGTCATCGTCAAGCAGCAGCTACTCCTCCATCCTTGACAACCTTCCCGCGGAACCCATACTCGCCCGCATGCCGGCCAGCTCGTCAAGAATGAGCTGGAGGCAATGGTTGTTTATCGCCAACTGATGATCGTTCTCTTTTACCATGTGGAAGCGGGCCTCGTAGCTCTCCAGGGTGGTCCGAAGCTCTTCTATCCTCGCCACCCGCACCTCCAGAGTCGAGATCCAACGATGAGGCTCGCAGATCGCAAGCTGGTCGAACTTGCTCTCTAGCTCCAAATAAGCGCGAGCGGTGGCATGACGATACTCGCTTCCGGATAAACCAATGACATCAATAAAGGTCGCCCCTGGAGTCGCCGGGCGATCTGCCAAAACAGATAATAGAAGGTCGCCAAAGTCAGAAATTGACGCTTATCCCATCAAACAAGCAGTAATAGAAGGTCTATTATCTGTTTTGGCAGTCGCCGGGCGATCTGCCAAAACAGATAATAGAAGGTCGCCAAAGTCAGAAATTGACGATTATCCCATCAAACAAGCAGCAATAGCGCGAGTTACCATGACGTGTAGATCGAGATCGCTGGGGAGAATGGCCGTGACCTATGGTATCTCGCTGTCCTGAAGATAAGCCGCCTGCGCGATCGGCAGGTCTCCCCTGCCCGCGACCTTCATGATCAGGGTCCCCGACTCTCGGCGGGAAATAGCTTGGTTGCGGCTTGTCCGGTCTCCGGGCCTGAGTCTTCGGCGGAGGTGGTGGAGGCTGCGACGAACTCGCCGGATGATGCGGGATCCTCAGCAGAGGAGGCGATGAAGGTCGCTGCATATCCGCTTGTTTCTTAGCAGTCAAAGGAGGCGGCGGCGGCAAAGGATTAATTGTCGCCTGTAGCAGAGCGACATTCAGAGGAGGCGGCGGCGGCAAAGGATTAATCTCCGCTTGCAGCGGAGCGTCATTCAGAGGAGGCGGTGGCGGCAAAATACTACTCGCCGCTGGCGGCATAGAATCAAGCACGGGAGTGGAGGAGACTCTGCTCGCCCCAGGAGAGATTCCTTGCTCGCCTGAGGATCCTTCTTCGCCAAAGAATCCTTGCTCGTCCGAGAGTCTTTGCTCGCTGAGATATTTTTCTTTATTGTGGAAGACGGAGTCTCCGTTGCTTTCTTAGAGCCGAGATTGATCCGAACCGTGCGCGCGGTCCGGAGCGGCTTCCTAGCTTCAAGGGCGAGCAGTGGTGCGGAGTGCAGATGAGCAACATCCAGAGCCGCTTCAGCGACATCCGACGGAGAGTCTGCAAGCAAAGTAAGTGAGTCAGCAAGAAATAAGCGGTGACCGACTACTTTATAAAAACGGTTCGGCAAAATGGCGACCTGGAAAGGAGGCGACGTCAACCTACGGCGGCGCCGACAATTTGGCAACTTCTGGAGGTGGAGTTTTCAGCGGGCTGAGAAGATTGAAGTCGGGGGAGGCTACGTTAGGGATGTCGTCTAAACCGAGATTACTAAGGAGCTTCTGGGTGCTAGCAGAACGTGCGGCATTGCTGGTCGAGGCGACAACTTGCTCAGAAGGTGGAGGCGGGTCGCTAACTTTGGAGGCCATTGTCTTCTTCGGCCTCTTTGTCTTCTTCCTCTTGGGGGTGGGCAACTCCGCAACAACATCCTCTTCCCTCGGTCTCTTGGGCTTGGCAATACCGAGGTAGACATACAATGCGACGATGCTCTCTTGAAGGAGTTTCTCATCAGCGTTCGATATAGTATGCGAGCTCTGAAAACCTGCCTAAAAACCATCCCCCTATTTATAGAGTTCAGTAGGAAGCCATCGAGAGCGAGCAACTCAGATACTCGGCACAACAGCTCGCCGAATAAGTGTTGGATGATTCTTTCCGAGCTCCTACGACGCTCAAAAAGAGCGGGGATTGTGTACAACCCGTATTCGCCGAGGGTAGGTCCTACCGCAGCCAGCTCAACAGAAGTCAAGAGTCAGCGCGCCAAGAAGTAGAAGGCCTGGGCGAGTATGACGAGCTCCCCTCGCATACTCGCCAGATAGGCGACAAGGAGAGATACTCGCTCAGCCCGTGCGAGTTCCTCTAGGAAGTCGCCTAGTCTCCAGGGGGTGGGGTATAAATATGATCTCCCCTCCTTGGATTTCCCTATAAATAGGACCCCATGGGTACGAGAAGAGGGACTGAAAATCCTCTACAGGATACTCGCGAGCCCTCCTTTTCGGATACCAGCTGAGCCTTTGGATTCGTTTTCCTTAGAGACCAGGTCGCGACCTTGCGACTTAGTCATCAGCTAGCATTCCTCGTACCTAGTTCGGACATTTTTGGTTGAGAAGGGGCTGCTCCTTTCGAGCATCTGGGTACGTGGTGGGACCTTCCTGCCGCAACGTCTGGGGTCCTGTTCGCCTTCGTTCTTCATTCTAGCCGTCTTAGCTATCTGGTCTTACCCCTAAACCGGTAACCTTAGGCTGCTTTGATCCTATTTCTGAGGTTAGGAATTTTCCTGACTTCAATAATGAATTTATTATAGTGAAAATATAAAACATTTATAGGTAATGAAATTAAAAGGATAGAATTTAGATAATAAGTAAATTTTGGTCATTTAGCAAGGATATGACTTTTATTCAAATTCATTCAGTTGTATTGATTTATCATTAAACTTAATATGTGACAATCATATAGCAAAAATGTATGAAAAGTGTCTATGATATGTTGGCTTAAAGAAAAATACAAAACAAAAATAACATAAAAATAAAACGGACATTAAGTACATCGTGAAGTAGATTATTGAGTAATTTTGTTTTGATAGTTTCTGCTTCACACACTAGGTGGATACTAATGCATAAGATATTTAGGTATTCAAAAAGAGCCAAGTGTTGTGGTTCCTTTGGGTACCCAAAGATAGCGATAAACCATGAGGAGATAATGATGAATGTGTCCTTTCGAGTGTAATAGGTGCGTCATTTTTAAAGATGGATCTTCATTCATACTTTTGTTGAATATTCCTTTTATATGACAAATTTTCATAATCATTAATTTGAGGTTTATAATGTTAGTGAATTTTGAAATTATTATTGGGTGTTGTTACTAGAATACCCAATTTAGTTTCTAGCAAATTTTTACTATTAGCAAATTCTTATTTTTCAAAATAGCTATTTGAAATCCATTTTGTTACTAGCAAATAAACATAAATTTTTTTAAAAAAAATTAAATTTTATTTAAAATATTCATTCTTTCAAAATAACTCACTACATATAATGATATTACAAATGATTTCAAATGTATTAATTCAACCACTTATGTTAGCATTAGAAATGAGTTAAAATGTCGCAAAAAATTTTGTTTAGTATGTCCAAAATTTCTTTTTCAACAAAATATCATTATCTGCACCAAAATTTTTAAACAAATATCGTCTGGTTTAAAAATATATTTCATTTCTAATTTCTATAAGGGTGTGTTTTATATACGAGTTAAGTGTATATAAGAATATATGCGTCTTTTTGAACTGCGTCTTATAGGTACATTTTCATGAGAAGTGTACAACATGAAAGTTATTGATATCGACGAGATCTACAACTTTAATGTTGAATCCTTTTTGATTTGAAGCAATTTAGACCTTCGATTTGACCCCTGAAAAAAGTCACGTCGTACATATGTACGGACGCCTTGGATCGGCATGACTTTTTTTTGGGGGGAGGGGGAAAATTAAGGGCTTAAACGGCTTCAAATTACAAAGTGTTCAACATAAAAGTTGTAGATCTAGACGAGATCTATAACTTTCATGTTTAACACTTTTTGATTCGAAGCAGTTTAGACCTCCAATTTTAGCCCCGAAAAAAGTCACGCCAAAAATCTGTACGGACGGCTCGTTCCGTGCATGTCTTTTTTCGGGCCCAAATTGGAGGCCTAAACAACTTCAAATCTTCAAATGAAAAACATTTAGGTCTCAAAATTCAAAATTGCAAAAATTGCAAAAAAAATAAGATTGGATTGCTAGTAGTAATTTTTGGGAAGAGAGAGAATGCAAAAAATTACTGAAACTATTTTTTTTCTGATTTGCTAGTAACGAAAGTGGGTTTGCTAATAACAACACCCTCATTATTAATAAGAAATTTGTCGACATTTACTTTAATATTAACAGAAGTTAAATGAGGATTAAACATTATACTAAGTGTATGTCTTATGAAATTTGAAACACTAGTAGATACCTTATATATTTGTGAAGATAAATTAGACGTAATTTTTTTTTATTATTTAAAATTTTTTGCACAAATAATTTTAATGATTTTAGTTTATGAGTTAAGACATTATTTTCAGTAAACAACTTCTTACTACGCTCTTTTGAAATATTGAGCTCTTTTTCAAAAACTTTGAATTTTTCTTTTAATTCATTGCAATTAATACAAGGTGTAAAATTTTTATTTAAAAAGCATGCAATAGAACTAGATATATCATAATTAAATTCTACATTAAATTGTGCTTTTAATTTTTTATTTTCTAGCAATAGAATTGAATTAGTAATTTTCAATTTTTTAATTCTACATCTAGCATTTTCTAGCACACACAATATAGAAAAAGATGATGGAACAAAAAAATTATTACTCACAGAGGTTTTAGAAGAGACAATGCTTGGACACAAGGTTCTTTTGACTTTTTCTGAACATTCTTCTGCCATAGTTGAGATTTCATCTTCACTTATGGATGATGTGTTCGACATGTCATCCTCCACGAGTAAGTCTTCATTTGGTTCTTCACTTGGATCCATAAGAAATCGCTCAGATTTATCATCTGCAGAAGAAAAACTTTAAGTAATCTTGAGAAATTTCCATACATCATAGATAGTAGGTAGAGTGTAGATGAGTTTGAAAATCTCGTGTCCAAGCTCACAAAATAGACTATTCATAGATTTAGCATTTAAATATCATTCATTGTTATTTAAATTATTTGGGGGCTTGATAATAATCATATTTCACACTTATATGTCTAATGAAATAAGGAATTTTCTTATTAAAATTTTTCACTCATTGTAGTTCACACTTGAGAACAAAGGTGGGGCTAGTGATTCTTCAGTGTACAAAGTTTCATCCTCACTAGTCGATTCGAGATCGAGATTGGTCATTATTCCTGGCGGTGTAACCATTTTTGGAATAACCTAGCTCTGATACAACTTGTTGGATAGGGTGGTCAACCTTAAAAGGGGGTGAATAAGGTTTTCAATTAAATTCAGAATTAAAATAACTTTCAGTAGGAAAGATGTTTTTGGAAGCTGCAGCGGGGCAGTAAGGGTACTAGCGTGCGGCGGTAGGTCATAGAAAATAATTTTCCCTGTAGAATATTATTTTCAGATTCCTCACACAGTCTTCAATACACTAGCGACACACAACCACAAATTCATGATGAAATAATAGAGAGACTTTGTTGGATCGTGGACCTATGCGGGCAGCCGCTCGCGACCTCCTTCCCCGTGCGGCCAGCCGGCCACCCGATTGTCCTCCACCGTCGGCCGGCCACCACCAGCCGGCCCCTTGGCCGCCTTTCAACTTGTGTTGCTCGTCCTCCACTATCCCGACCATGCAACTTCTACAGCACGTCATTCTCGGAACCACTCATTATGGGGCGCATATATAACCGAATTTTCATAATGGGTGTGCGCATAGCCAATCATATTGATGCGGTACACGCATAGTAAAGTTTTTGATGACGGGTGTACGCATAACGGAAATTTGCATGATGGCGTGCGTATAGTAAATTATATGGTTATGAGGTGTGCATAACCATGCAAATCATGGGTGTGCGCATAACGATGAATCCAATCATAGGTGTGCGCATATCGATGAAACTCATCACGGGTGTGCGTATAGCGATGAAACCACCCATAATGAGTGCACATAACACATTATATTATTACGAATGTTTGGATAACCAAACTTCCTAGCCACTTAATTACAGAAATACCTCCCTAAAAATTAGTAAATGGGCCCTCAGGCCCTCATTTGAACCCACCTTTTCTCCTACGCCCAAAAGAGCTCTAGAGGATTCCTTCGAAGATTTCCCCACGTGCTCGAAGATTTCCTCGAACATCTTCAAAGGTTTGAAAGATTACTGGAAGATTTGCAGCGAGCGCTTGAAAATCTCATTCAGCTCCCAATGCGCGCTTCCGGGAGCCAGAGATCCCCTTCTGCTCCCGGAGCTCCCTTCCAGGAACCAGAGGTCCGCGTCTTCTCCCGATGCTCCCTTCCGGGAACTAGAGGTCCCTGTCTGCTCCCAAGTCCCAACGCTCCCTTCCGGGAATCAGAAGTCCGCTTCAGCTCCTGAAGCTCCCTCCTAAGAACCAGAGGTCCGCTTCAGCTTTCGACACTTACCTCCAGGACACGACGCACTCGACCACTCTACGAAGGTCTCCTAGAGGACAGGTTGTTGAAGACTACTTCCGACTCTACTGCTCGGGTCCAGAGCACCAGTCGTTGTTTCCGCCCTTTTAGATAGCTTCCAAGGATATCCTCCACCATCATATTTCCTGGCGACTTCAATAGTTTGGAAGAACAAATTGTAATGTGTGGTGACATGTCACCCTCGATAAAACAACTATTATAACCTTCCAAGCGATAATGAAATTTAGTCAGCACAGACCCGACCCCTTGACTTTTCCCCTTTCTAGGGGTTTTCAGGTATAAATTTGCTTCTCATTCGTCAGCAATTTTCTGTGACTGTTTACGTGCTCAACTCGCTCGCAAGCTTGGATGGTTCGTTTTCGACTATTTTCACGAGCGTCTCCAGTGACCCGCAACAATTACATCGCTAGATAATTTTTATATAAAATATTATAAACTAACTTTTAATATTTTTCTTAAATAATTATTTATTTTTGAGATATTTGTTAGCACTATTTTATTTTAGCTGCGGGTTAATTAAATTTTAATCTAAATAAAAATAAAGCAATTAAATATAATACTAACAATCAGTATTTGTTGCGAACAATTTTTTTCATAATAATTAATCAAATTTTAATTTCAAGTTTGATGGGTACTAATTGTTGTTGTATAACTCGATGTTCCACAAGAATAATCTGATTCGCCTTAGCTCTCGGAACAGTCGAGTGCGCACACAGTCAATGAAGTAGATCAATCGTACACACAAAGTTTTAACGTGGAAAAATCCCTCAAACGGGTAAAAACAAAGTGCCCGGATCTGTGCCGATCAAAGCCCACTCTTTCCTTGTTGTTACAGTTTGTTCGTCGAATCGAGGGCGATGGTCTGCCTCTCGTTATAATTTTGGGGTGAGAGAACACTTAGCACACGGCGGACGACAGGACGTCGCGCCTGGAGTTTGTTACAAATTGCACTTTGCGACGGAGGGCTTCACTGGGCGTTCTGCTGGCACTACATGTGGGAGCGAAGTACTTGAGTTTGTGGTTGCAAAGGTCACTTGGAAACTGAGCGATTGGGCTTCGTACGGTGACTGGAACGTGGCTCGGGTAAGGCTTGAGTGCGGCTCCAACGCTGCTCGTAGGAGAAATTTGGCAGAGCTTCGACCTGAGGAAGACTAAGGCTGTGAGAAAAAGGTGAAAAGTGAGGAGGTCTGAGTCTCCTTTTATAGCCTCCAAGAGCTGGCTATGGGGTTACGCGACTATTCACACACCATAACCACTAATATAAACATTTTGTTATAGTTTAGGGGCGCATATTAATTCCGCTATTTACACACTCATTAAATTAATAATAAAATTCTCTCACTAACCTGACGTTTAGTGGGTGGTTACACGTGAATCGGACAATGAGGAATGACCCGAAATGATCGGACGGCGGGGATGGGTCCCCACGGGCGGGTGACAAACTTGCCGCCGATCTCTCCGGCGAGGGGGTGACCGCTGACGACGGACGAGGAGGGGCGGCCGGCTCGGCCGCTCCCTAGGCCGCACGCTGGAGGCCGAGGAGGAACGGCCGGCAGGGCCGCTCCCTCGGCGTGCGCCGGCGGTCGAGGAGCAGTTTCCGCGGCCGCTCCCTCGGCCGCGCGCCGGCGGCCGAGGACGAGCGGCCGCTCTTTAGGCCGCGGCCGGCGGCCGAGGAGGAGCAGCCGGTTCGATCGCGGTCGGTTCAGTTGCTCTCTGGGCCGCGGCCTGTGCGGCCGCTCCCTCTGCCGCGCGCCACGGCCGAGGTGGGGCGGCCGAGGGGACGGTCGGTGGCGGCAAGAGGAGGGGGCGGTCGGTGTTCAGGGATGACGCTGACCGCCCGACGTCTGTGAGGCGACGTCCGCGGCGGTTTTGTCGTTACGAGTGATGGGATCGACACGCAGGGGATCATGCGCGGTGATCGTGCGTACGGTCAAACCCATGATCTCATTATTTTTGGGTGGAAATCATGGGGGATGTGGTTATGTTCACTCCAATCCTTTTTATGTGGGATCTCATCCCCATCACTAATAAAGATTTGAAATGAAATTATTAGAGGCACCTATTAGGCACTTGTGAGTTGTGAGAGTATAATCCACTAGACATGTTAAACGAGCGAGAGGTAGACCAATAAAAACTTGGAATGACACTATAAGGAAAGATCATGGCTCTGTTTGGGGGGACTAAATTTCACCGGTCAAGCGGTTACTTGAGGGGTAGATCAATAATGTCCAGCTCATGTGGTCGTAATACGGTCCTGTGCTGTTTTTGGGCTTGATTCGGATCCCTTAATCAAGGGAAAAAAAAGGGTTTTTTTCTCTTTTTGGGAGTTACCCGTGACATGCATGCTAAAAAGGAAAAGAAGAAATTATTTTCTTTTTTTGGGAGGAGATTGCTACACCGCCTATGAGAAGGGCCGGCCTGTACGTAGCCTTGGAGGAATAGGAGCCGGCTGTAGCATTGGAGAAATCGCCTCTCTCTTCTCTCTCTCTCTCTCTCTCTCGCTCGTGCACTCGGAGAGGCCGCCGGCCTTGGGTGTAGTTGCCGGTCTTGGAGGAGATATCCGCCGGCGTTGAGAGAGGTGTTGCCGCCGGGCTTGGTGGAGTTTGTCGCCGGCGTTGCAGTGGACGTTCTTTGGAGTTGAGAGGCGCGGTGTCGACGGCGTGCGCGTGTGCAGTTAGCCTCGACGGAGGTTTCTCTCCGGTGGTGGCGTTCTCTGGTGGCGGCGTTGTTCTCCGGTGGTGGTGCGGTTGAACGTCGGACCTCGACGTTGAAGGTTCGGTGAACCTTGTGCGTCCGCAAGGCGGATTGCAGTCCAGATCTCAGATTCTCGCCGCGGATCGTACGTGTCCGGTGCATCCACGGCGTATTCACCGGACGGTCATTTTTCTCCTATTTCTATTGTATTTGAATTTATATTTTCATTTATAAATTCTGTGGTTATTTCTGTGCTCTTGTTTACTGCAATATTATTATAGCTGTGCCTGCGAATTGTACCGGATTTTACAACAAGTGGTATCAGAGGCAGGTTCCGAGTAGGTGATTGATTGGACGTTCCGGTTTTAGATTTGGGTCAACGGTAGGTGACGACATCGGTCCGCTCCCTATCTTCCCAGATCTGATCCGTGAATTAATCAGATCATCTAGAGGTACTACAGGCAGCTATGGCAGCGAAGAACACGGTGTTGGCCAGATATTCGGTGGAGAAATTTGATGGTAGCGGGAACTTTCGCCTATGGCAGATTCGGGTCAAGGATATACTGGTTGAGCAGGGGTTGATCCAAGTGCTGCGGGGACGTGATACTTTGCCCGCTCCGGTGAAGGATTCTGAGTGGACGGAGATGGATGAGCGCGCCACTAGCGCTATCAGGATGTGCGTCGACGACAAGGTGCTGTTCAACGTCGGTATTGAAGAGTCCGCTGGCACGCTATGGGAGAAGCTGGAGGGACTTTACATGAGCAAGTCGTTGACCACGAGGCTGTTACTGAAGCAGAGATTGTACGGCCTGAAGATGCAGGAAGGTGGAAACCTGCAGGAACACTTCAACGTGTTCAATGGACTTCTGAGCCAACTGCATGTGGTTGGTGTGAAGGTGGAGGAAGAAGACAAGGCCTTATTGCTTCTTACCTCGCTCCCGGCGTCGTATAAGCACATGCAGACCACACTGCTGTATGGGAAGGATACAGTAGACGTGGAGCAGATTACGTCTGCGTTACTGTCCAGTCAGATGCTGTCAGACCCCGCTCCTGAGGGTGAGCATGCTTTGGCAGTAGGAGAACGACGAGGGAGGCAGTTCGAGAAGGGATCTGGAAGTGCACGGGCCAGATCCGCATCGAGGAAGGCAGTGACGTGCTACCATTGCAGGCAGAGTGGCCATATCAGGAGAAATTGTCCGCAGCGTGTGCAGTTTTCTGGGGACGTCCAGGGTGCGGGCAAGGCGGCGGTAGCTACGGCAGATGATAGTGATGTTTCTCTCCTCATCACTGAGAGTCCATGTGACTCTGATAGTTGGGTATTGGATTCTGGTGCTTCGCAGCACATTTGCTCGGATGCAGGGATGTTCAGTTCACTGGAGGTGACGACTGGGTCGGTTTTTCTGGGTGACGGCTCAGCATGTAAGGTCACGGGGATAGGGACGGTGGACATCATGATGCATGGTGGAGCCGTGCGTAGGCTTGAGCGGGTACATCTGGTACCCAAGCTGCGCAGGAATTTGATATCGTTGGGCAGACTAGACTCCAGAGGATGCAGTTTTGCGGCGAGAGGTGGAGTTATGACGGTGACACGAGGACGCACCGTGCTCATGCGAGCTATGCAGTGCGGTAGTCTGTACCGGCTGATGGGGACCACGATGCGAGGTGGTGTGCCCATGATTTCTGCGGCTGACAGAGTTGATGGTCGAGGTGGTGCAGGGGATCGCCCTTCTGGTAGTCTGACTAGGCGAGTCAGATTCAGCGATCCAGTTGCGTCGACATTCAGAGGTTGAGCCCGAGCAGGGATGAGTCGACTGGAGCAGGTCGGCTGACGCCTCAAGTCCTTGAGGTGGTGCTTAGTGCAGACTGGTGCTTCGTGCAGATCGTGCTACGTGCAGTGTTGCTTCGCGCAGTTGATGCCTATGCAGATGGTGCTTTGTGCAGGTGGTGGCTCCGGATCCCGAACCAAGGTGGTGATTGCTGTTTTTGGGCTTGATTCGGATCCCTTAATCAAGGGAAAAAAAGGGTTTTTTTCTCTTTTTGGGAGTTACCCGTGACATGCATGCTAAAAAGGAAAAGAAGAAATTATTTTCTTTTTTTGGGAGGAGATTGCTACACCGCCTATGAGAAGGGCCGGCCTGTACGTAGCCTTGGAGGAATAGGAGCCGGCTGTAGCATTGGAGAAATCGCCTCTCTCTCTTCTCTCTCTCTCTCTCTCGCTCGTGCACTCGGAGAGGCCGCCGGCCTTGGGTGTAGTTGCCGGTCTTGGAGGAGATATCCGTCGGCGTTGAGAGAGGTGTTGCCGCCGGGCTTGGTGGAGTTTGCCGCCGGCGTTGCAGTGGACGTTCTTTGGAGTTGAGAGGCGCGGTGTCGACGGCGTGCGCGTGTGCAGTTAGCCTCGACGGAGGTTTCTCTCCGGTGGTGGCGTTCTCCGGTGGCGGCGTTGTTCTCCGGTGGTGGTGCGGTTGAACGTCGGACCTCGACGTTGAAGGTTCGGTGAACCTTGTGCGTCCGCAAGGCGGATTGCAGTTCAGATCTCAGATTCTCGCCGCGGATCGTACGTGTCCGGTGCATCCACGGCGTATTCACCAGACGGTCATTTTTCTCCTATTTCTATTGTATTTGAATTTATATTTTCATTTATAAATTCTGTGGTTATTTCTGTGCTCTTGTTTACTGCAATATTATTATAGCTGTGCCTGCGAATTGTACCGGATTTTACAACATCCTGTTCATGCGGTTGTAACCGCTTGATCGGTGAAAATAAGTCCCGCCAAACAAAACCTATCACTAAAGAAAGGACACAATGATGACAAAGAAGTATCCATATAGGCATGTAGCCGACCTCACTATAATGGGATACAGGTTTGAGTGTTGTTGATGGGTACTAATTCTGGCTTGTTGAAAATAAATATTTAAGTTAAACTTAGCCACGTCATGGATAGTTCTACAATTGCATGAAAGTGTAGATTTGCAGTAGTTAATTGATTATACAGGTGGAATTATTATCTGAAATTATTGTATTAACCACTTGCAATAAAATATTGGGACCAATTTATCTTTGAACCATTAATCACATGCAATAAAAAATTATATTATAGTAATTTAAGAAATTACATGTTGGCATGTTGCAATAATATATGTGAAGCGTGAGTCTTGTTTTCGAAATTGAATTTATTTTAAATCTTTGTATATTTTAATTATTTATTTTAATATTGTTTTATTTATTATTTAAATAGAGAAAAAGGTCATTACAAATAGAATCTTTGTATATTTAGAGAAGCTAATGATCAAAAAGATACATCCAAATTAGTGGTGCTAACATTACAAATAAATTCTTTATATTTTTTTATATAATAGTGGTGTGAATTGAAGTTAAATTTTTAGTAGAACTTTTTTATTAAAACATTCAACAACCACAAACAAATTAAGGTCTGTTTGTTTCTGTGGTAAGAGATAAAAAAACAAAAACACACAAGCATTTATCCCACTTTAGTGGGGTCGGCTATATGAATCCTCTGTCGTCATTATGTCTTATCTTTTGTCATAATCTTGCCAATGCCTAAGTAGTATATCATGTCTTTCTTTATAGTTTCATTCCAATTTCCAAGTCTTTATTGATCCACCTCTCCCTCATTTAACATGCCTAGTGACTAGACTCTCACAACGCCTAATAGGTGCCTCTAATGGTCTCCTTTGTACGTGTCCAAACCATCTTAGTCGAGCTTCTCGCATCTTCTCTACAATTGGTGCTACTCCTGTCTTATCCCTGATACATTCATTCATAATTTTATCCAGTCTCATGTGTCCTTACATCCACCTAAGCATTCTCATCTCCGCAACTCCCATTTTTGCTTATGCACACAATTCACTGCCCAACACTCAGAACCATAGAGCATCGCTGGTCTAATTGCAGTACGGTAAAACTTGTCCTAAAGTTTTAATGGTACTTTACCATCACATAAGATCCCTGACGCGCCTCTCCACTTCAACCAACCCGCTTGGAATCTGTCACATTTCTATCGATACCTCCATATTTTTGAACAATCGATACAAGATATTTAAAACATTCATTACGGGAAATATCTTAATCACCAAACTTAATAACGAATCCATCTGTCCTTCTTGTACTGCTAAATTTAAGCTCAATATACTCTGTCATTGCCTTGCTCAATCCTAAAACTCTTCTTTTCTAAAATGTCACGCCAAGATTCAAGTTCGACGGTAAGAGATGAATCAGTAAAAAATGGAGGGTGAAAACTGTGGAAGTTGCTCGAAGCATCCGGATGGGGATCTAGGTGGAATCCCCTACCCGTTGCCCCTAGGTGGGTATAAATAGACAAACCCTTAGGAGTTACTACGGGTATGGGTTAACCGTGTACCCGACACGACCCGTTAAGCCTCCGAACCCGTTAATTGTCCAAATATACACTAACAATCTCCTCCTATATTTGTGACAAATAACGTATACGTTTCAGAGTGCAGAAAGTGGAGAATATTAAAATAAATTTCTGACTTAACACATTTCCATAAGAGTTAGCACAGTTTTAAAGAAAACATAAACATGAATTTTAAAAACAATAACATAATACATGCAACGAAAAATGTGCTACTCAACAATAAATAAGTCTGGAAAAACAATAAAATGACTACAGATAAATATGTAACAATTCTACTCAGAGAGTAGATCATCATCATCTATGTCAAAATCCACTTTCTCTCCTCCATCTTCACCAGCGCCTGCAAGGAATTTCATGAGTCAGACTCTATGAATTCATAAACATATGCAGTGACGTATCAAAGTAAGCTAGCTCTACCTAAATGAGCTTAGTACTTGTAGCAGTAGTGAAATAACACTGTTAGCATCTATATCCAGTCTAGCTAGGACCAGTCAGGTTTTGATTTTAATAAATCAAACGTTGTTATCTTACTCATTAGTGACCACTATGTGCCTTGTCATATGACTTGACACACCGTTATTTGCAACATTATCAAATGTGAAATAATGTGCTATGATCACTAATGTTAGATTAACTCATGCGACGACTTTCTATTCCCAGTTGAATAATTCTCAAATCAACTTACAATGAGAAAGATGTTAAGTCATCAGGTGTGGAATGACTAGCATCTAACCATCTTGGGCTTTCATCAAGAAATTATTTGGGGTTTTCAGTATGTTATTAGATGCTTGAATGTTGCGACTATAGGTTCTTGTTATGAAAACATAAACATTGGAGGAAGTTTCATATTTCTATGAACTTTAATCCCATCTCCCCCGATGTTTTTATTGTGAGAACTCTATTTAAGCCCTTTGTCAAAGCGTCTGCAACATTATCTTTTGACCTCACATCAATGAGGTTCACAATCCCTTGACTCGTAAGGGAGGTCAACCAGGCTTGTTTCATCCGTAGTTGCCTTCTTTTGCTATTGAACAAAGCGTTCGTAGCAATCGTTTTAGTAGCCTGATTATCGCAGTAAACTGCAACAGAACTCAACTTCAGGCTCGACAATGGAATGTCCATCACCAAATCTCTTATCCACTCTGCTTCTTCTCCCGCTGAAGCTAGAGCGTAGAGTTCGGATTCCATAGAAGATAGCGCAATACATGATTGCCTCTTGGACTTCCAGGCTACAGCTGCTCCTCCTAGTGTGAATATAAATCCACTAGTGGACTTGCTGTCGTTTAATTCTGAGCACCATGATGCATCAGAATATCCTTCCAAAACTGGAGGATGACCATGGTAACATAAAGCATACGTTTGGGTGTGCTTTAGGTATCACATCAGCCTATCGAGGGCATCTCAATGGTCTTGGCTAGGATTACTAGTGAATCTGCTTAACATGCCGACCGTAAAGGCTATGTCAGGTCTTATGCAGACCATAACATACATGAGACTACCAATCAGTTTAGCATAATCTGACTGCCGAATCGCAACTCCATCATTGGGCTTTAAGCGATTATTATAATCGTAAGGTGTCTCCACTGCTCTACGTTCACTGTATCCCCACATGTCCAACATAGAGTTTATGTAGTGGCTTTCACTTAGGGAAATGCAATTTTTCCCAAAGCTCACTTGCATGCCTAGGATAGTCTCAACAACACCTAGGTCTTTAATGCTAAACTTTTTCATTAGTTCTGACTTAACGTCATCTACTAAGGATTGATCAGAACCAAAAATCAACATATCATCCACATACAAGCATATTATAGCGACTTTATTCAATCTATGACGTATGTAAAGACATTTGTCTAAGAGACTCGACATGAATCTCATGTTCTTTACACTATAGTCAAATTTCTCATGCCATAATTTTGGAGCTTGTTTTAGTCCGTATAGCGACTTGATCAACTTACAGACCTTATTTTCTTGACCGTCTACTATGAAACCTTCAGGTTGACTCATGTATATTTCTTCGGTCAGATCTCCGTTCAAGAACGCAGTCTTAACATCCATTTGATGAACAATAAAGTTCTCAATAGACGCAATAGCAAGTAGGATCCTAATGGTTGCTAAGTGACACACTGATGAATATTCATCAAAGTAATCCACCCCACTAACTTGTGTGAAACCTTTAGCCACCAGGTGTGCTTTATACTTAACTACGCTACCATCAGGATTGAGTTTCTTCTTCAGAACCCATTTACACCCTATAGTTTTAGCCCCTCTTGGCTTATCAACCAACGTCCAGGTGTTGTTCTGAAGTAGAGAATTCATCTCTTCATCAATGGCTTCTTTCCAGAGTAATGAATCCCTTAATCTCATCGCATCCTTATAGGTGGAGGGATCAGCCTCAACGTGATAAGTGACAAAGTCATTACCAAAGGTTCTGGGAGTTCGCTCTCTCACCGAAGTCCGTCTAAACTCTAGGACACTACTGTCTACCGGGACTGAATAGGATGTGCTCGGTACTGATTCAGGGTCTTCCTCAGTAATAGTTACTTGCATACCTAGGATTGTCAGGTTTTTATCCTTAAGGAACTTATCCTCAAAGAACACAGCATCCCTAGATTCAATAATTATATTATTAGATAGTTCTAAGAATCTATCTGCAGCACTATCTTCAGCACAGCCTAAGTAGACACACGTGTTGTCCTAGGTCTATGTTTAGACCGTCTAGGGTCAGAGACCCTGACATAGGCTATACAGCCCCAGGTCTTAAGTCTAGTTATTGTCGGGGGTCTCTTAAACCAAAGCTCGTAGGGTGTGACATCTAACTTAGCATGAGGTACTTTGTTCAGAATGTTATTTGCAGTTAAAACTGCTTCTCCCCAATAAGCAGTAGACATGCCAGCAGTGAGGAGCATAGAATTCAACATCTCTGTTAACGTTCTATTCTTTCTCTCGGCTATACCATTCGATTGGGGTGAGTAAGGAGCAGTGGTTTGTGCTATGATCCCTTGAGAGGCAAGGAAACCCCGGAACTCACTGGACATATATTCTCCTCCTCTATCACTTCTAAACCTCTTAATTCTCATATCTAGTTGGTTCTCTACCCTGGTTTTGAAAAAACAGAATTTTTCAAACGCTTCATCTTTAGTTTTAAGAAGATAGATGTGACAGAACCTAGAACAATCATCTATAAATGTGATCATATACTTCCTTCCTCCTCTAGTGACAAAACTTTTAAAGTCACATATATCGGAATGTATAAGCTCTAGCGGTGTTGTGCTCCTAGTAACCACACTAAAAGGTTTCCTAGTGATCTTAGTCTGAGCACACACGTCACATTTCTCAGGCGGTGACTTAGTGTCTAATGCGATCTGGTGAGTTCTAGCTATTTGGAACATCTTCCTATAGTTCACGTGTCCTAGTCTCTCATGTAGAGTCTTAGGGCTAACTAAGTTTGTTTGAACTTGTTGAACTAACTCGTTTGTTAGACTTAGTCGGTACATCCTATTTTGGATGTATGCACATCCAAAATAGTGTGAGTTAACTGACAGTGTTACTCTACCGCTACAAAAAGTAAAAGACATACCAGCATCACATAATAAACTTATAGACACTAAGTTAGCAGCTAGAGAATGAATAAACTTAACATTTTTTAGAGTTAGAGTCTTACCTGAGGATAGAAGCAGCGTTGCATTCCCCACCTTCAAGACGTCAGCTGTCTCGCCATTTGCAACTGTAACAGACTCTTTCATAGTAGTGAGCCCTGTCATAAGATCAGCATTGTTGCAAACGTGGCACGTCGCCCCCGAATCCAAGTACCACTCCGTGCTGGCCTTAGCGTTTCCGACCATTGCAACAAAATCGGAAGACTCAGCTAGGCTAACCATATTGGCTTGGTTGCCATCCTGTGGTGCTTTGGTTCTTTCCCGTTTAGGGAGCCTGCAGTCAGATGCGTTGTGCCCCCACTTGTTACAGTTAAAACACTTGCCCTTGAACTTTTTGGCGCGTTTGTTAGGGCCTGCAACCTGGGAGCTACCATGGGAGGGTCTGGTCCTCTTAGGGTTCGGCACGCGTTTAGAATTGAGAACCATGTTAGCCGCATCCTTCTGCTTACTAACAGTTTCTAAAGCGTGTCGAGTCCTATTCTCATCCTCAATGCGAATAAATCGCTTGAGGTCATTGAGACCGACTTGCATCTTCTTGCGGTACATTTCAGTTTTGAAATTATACCACGTAGAGGGCAGTTTAAAAATAATCGTGTCAGCAACAAAGCTGTCTAGTAGGGAAATATTCTCACTATGTAAAGAATCTACTAATGCTTCAAAATCCGATACCTGAGGGAGAATTGTCTTCTCCTCGTCGAACATGAAGGAATGGAATTTGTCCACCAGGTGCGCCTTGGACAGATCCTTCTCTTGCCTGAAGTGCTCCTCCAGTGCTTCCCAGAATTCCTTGGCGGTCTTCATCTTGATGTACGTCTTCGCCAGGCTGGAGGACAGGCAGTTCGGCAGGTAGTTGTGGCAGAAGTCCTCATCAGCTATCCACTGAGCCTCTGCTTCAGTCCCCATAACAGTAGCACAATCAGACTGAACGGTGTAGAACACGTTCAAGTACTTCATTCCGAACTGGGTATTTAACTTCCAGTCGGTAAACTCGGTCGCCGTGAATTTTTCCAGTTTTATCATAGGAACAGGGGAGGAAAAATTATTGCCCTTCATCATTTTGTGTCACTTTTTCAGGCTCCAAACAAATTAATTTGTGCACTCTTGATGGCTGCTTCACTATCAGGAACAAATTATTGTTGGCTGCTTCAAACAAATTATGGCCTGTGAAGAACAAAAACGGTTCTCTGGCTTGTAGAATTCCAGCAGCAGTAACATTGCCCAACAAACACCTCTGCAGATTTGTCCTCAAGAAATACCACAAGAGGTAAAGCAACAAACAGGTTGTCGGATCTCCTTCTCCACCGGCGGCCGATCTAAAGAAGAACACGGTAAACAGGAAACAGGAAATGATAGCAATCTCCTTGTCCTATTTTCCTTCCCGATCGATCCCGGCGGCAAGCAGAAAAATCGCGTAAAAGAGGTTAGAAATCAGGATCTTTATTCCTGTTTTGCGATCCTTCTCCTCCGGTGCGTAAAATCGTGAAGACCAGACAGCTTTGGCTCTGGCGATCAGCGACGGCGGATTTTCATGAAATCAGCGACGACGGCGGGAGAACGGAGGACGGGATGCGGGAGAGAATCCGGAGCACAGGATCGTTCTCTTCCACCTTTTCCGATTTCATGCGGCTACAGAATCAGCGGGTTTTCCTCTTCCCGATCCAAGCGAAACAACGGCGGTGGCTGTAAATCCGCACAGGAACGGGCTGTGAGAAGCTTCTCTCCTTCGCAGCGGAACTGTTCTTCATTTCTTCCGATCCGACTGTAGCGGCGACTACGTCTTCTCCTTCGCGAACGGAGTGAAACAGCGGCGCGATTCTCCTCTGAATGCGACGGGAAACCTGAGAGGGATTCTCCTCTCGATCTACTACTCTAACCGGCAACGAGAGCGACGGTTTTCCTGTGCGAAAACGAGCGAGGGGAAGCGGTTACGGGAGGGGTCGGATGAACGAGCAAGGGGCAGTTACTTTGAGTTTGTGGAAGTTGCTCGAAGCATCCGGATGGGGATCTAGGTGGAATCCCCTACCCGTTGCCCCTAGGTGGGTATAAATAGACAAACCCTTAGGAGTTAATATGGGTATGGGTTAACCGTGTACCCGACACGACCCGTTAAGCCTCCGAACCCGTTAATTGTCCAAATATACACTAACAAGAACCAGTCTCAAAAAAGCCCAAAATAGATGACAATGATCAGTTGATCATAGAACTCCTTAATATCCCCCAACCCAATCTCTCTTTCAACACCCTTCGTACTGAGTAATTTTTGGGTGGGAGTGGCTCACCATGAGCAAAGAAATCAGGGCCGTGCACTCGCACATCAAATCAGACGCACGATTTTTGATGTGCAAGTGCACGGCCCTGATCTCGCGCTCACGGTGAGCCACGCCCACCCAAAAATTACTCCTTCGTACTAGAGTAGTAGTCATTAATTGAAGGTGCAGATCCTCTCTGAACAAGTCCCAGAAGATATCAATATCTTACTTTCGATCCTGCGTAACAACCTCTGAAATTCAAATCTCAAACCCAACTTAACCATGACCTAGCGATTTTTGGTTTGATCAACCTTATATCAAATTATTGGGGATGATTAATTGTAATTAAGGTTTGACAATCCTGTTTGGGAGAGCTTTTTTTTCTTTCTCCTTTTAGTTTTTTGGGAAAACCGCATCATCCATAATATTGTGTTTATTTTAGAGAAGAGTGACTTTTTAAAAAGGCAAAATAACTCCTTTTGTATGAGCTGCGTTTTCTGCTGATAGAGAAAAAAAACACAATATTATGAATGGTGACGTTTTCCAGAAAACGGAAAGGAGGAAAAAAAGCCCTCCCATATAGATTATTAAATTAAAGGTCTCGGGTGACTTCAATTCAAGGAAAATAATCATGGATCTGGAACTCCTTATGTGAAAATTGTCATGATTCGGGTGAACCCGATTTGAGGATTCTCCTGTATCTCAACGAATCGAGTTAACTAGCTCTGATTTTGCGATGTATTTGACAGTAAGGATTATGGTTGACGTCCGACCGAGCCAATTTGGGAGCAATTACTCTCTGATTATAAATCTTGCAATTCATTTGTTACTAGACCCATTATAGTTCCGATCAATTTACTTTGGCACTGTCGTTAATTAAGATTCAGTTCATGAGGTCGTAATTGCTTGATCGGTGAAAATAAATCCCCTCAAACGGAGCCTAAATCATGTTACCCACATTGGGTGTTGCAACTGTTGAGGTATATTGAATTAGGTGTGACGGGTGTTTAATTGGTTGCGGTTAGGATCCGATAGGAATCCAACAACCCATAGTCGGGTATTTAGGATTTGCCTATAAATACTCATGCTAGGGGCAACGAGTAGATCGTTCCAAACTAGACAGTCACGCGGATGCTTCGAGCACATTCCAACATTCTAGAAGAATCGTTTTGTTTTTCCCTAGCCCCTCTCCCGTGCGTAACTGCTCTCTCCCGCTGCTCCCGTTTTCTGCAATTTCGCAGCCGCCGCTCCTGTGCGAGATTGAAAAACCGTCCGTCGCCACTTTCGATCAGAAAGAAAAAAGAGGATCGTGAAAGTGAAATCACACCGTCGTTGCACAAATTCCTGTGAGAAATCGTGAAAGTAAAATCACGCCGCCGCTGTCGATCGAGGTTAGGTCGCTGGCGAAATTTTTTCGAATGTGCTCCGATTTTTCTGTGCGAAGTGCTGCCGTCGACCGGGAAGAAGAACCCAGCCGACGTTCTTCACATCATCGCCGCACCAGAGCTTTGATTGTTGCGTCCTTCCGCTCCAGCAGCTGATCTTGTTGTCGGCGCTGCTTCCCCAATTTTCCCAAGTTTTCAGCCGTCTGGATCTCTAGAGCACTCTTTGTTCTTGGTGGAAGTTACAGTTCTACAGTAGGAGTAAACTTTTCTTGTATTGGATCTGAAGACCGTCGTTGCCAAGCTCAGGTGATCTCTTTCTAGTTTTTCTGCTTGTGATTTAGGATGATAGTAGAATTCTGCAGTTTGGAAAGAGACACATGATGTCGAAAGGGAATTCTCTTGTTCCGATGATCAAGTTGGATAAATTCTCTAACGCTGAGTTCAGTCCCTGGAAGAGTAACATACAGTTCGGGATGAAGTACTTGAATATCTTCTATACCGTGCAGATGGACTTCGAATCCTTTAAAGGAGGAGAAGATGAGGATCAGTGGATCGACGATAATGATTGTTGAAGCCAAAACTTGAACTCAACGAAAGTTCGAAAATAGGGGCGTAGCCAACACCTACTTCCCCCAAGCTCTGATCTCTGACTGGTTGTAAAGGATCAAGAACCGACCCAAAGCCTCAGTAAGGAGATCTCACCTCTTACCCAGAAGATCTCTGAGAGCTTCCCCTTCAAAGCCAAAAGCTGGGCATGTAGCTCCTCAGAAAGCACTAGAAGATCTTAGAGAAATATGAAAGCATGCTTTCTTAGGAGCCCCTATGGGTCTATTTATAGCTTTTGCTGATCTGAAATTACTAAATTACCCTTGGATGGTCTGCCAACAGCCAAACTCTGTTGTTCTGAGGAGCTAAATACAGACCCTGAGGGTATATAAGTAATTTTACCTAAGGGCATCCAGGTAATTTCACCCTGGGCCCTACCCGGCGGGAACCTTCCTGCCGAGAACAGAAGGTGCTTATGCTTTGTCGAGAACTCTCCCGCCTTCACCTGGCGGGAGCTAAAAGGGTATAGAACTGTTGAGGAATGCCACTGAATACGTCTGCTCCCGCCCCCGTGAGGCGCGACCTTCTCGCCCGCCTCTAGACGGGAGTATGTCTCGGCCAGAGCTCATCCCGCCTTGGCGGGCGTCGAGCTCTGCTCGATGACTGCTTACCTGAGCGCGATCGTTCTCGTCTGTCGTAATGCGAGAGCTCTCCTATTATGTATCTGCTCAACGAACGTCGAGCCCAGCTTGACGAGACCTGAGCTGAGCTCGACGAAAGTCGAGCTCAATCCTGATTGGGCGAGAGCAGTTTTCTTCACCTGGGGCTAGCCTAAAGCTAGCTCAAAGCTGGCCCTGGGTGTTTCTGGGTCTCACTCAGCGAATATGGGGTTGTACAAAGACTTCAACCGTGATTACATCCTGAACTATCTCTCTAACAGGCTGACAGAAACCTACAGCAAGATG
Source organism: Platanthera zijinensis (assembly GCA_039513925.1). Taxonomy (NCBI): domain Eukaryota; kingdom Viridiplantae; phylum Streptophyta; class Magnoliopsida; order Asparagales; family Orchidaceae; genus Platanthera; species Platanthera zijinensis. The sequence goes on along the minus strand of CM077085.1, from coordinate 21,975,184 downwards.
AAAAGAACCAAGGAGATCTGGGAAGCCTTGGAGGAGCAGTTCAAGGAAGAGGAGAACATGTCCAAGACGCACCTGGTGGACAAATTCATGGCTTTCACCTTCACTGAGGAAAGGGAAATCCTTCCACAGGTAGCTGATTTTGAAACTATGTTGGGCAAGATGAACAGTGAAAACATTCCTTTGTCAGATGGTTTTGTTGCAGGAGTGATAATTTTCAAACTACCATCGGCATGGTACTCCTTTAAGACTGAAATGTATCAGAAGAAGACGCAGATGAGTCTGAAAGACCTCAAGCACTTCATATGCATTGAGGATGAAAATCAGACTAGGCACGCCTTAGAGACGGTTAGCAAGCGACCTCTACTGCTAACATGCTCACGTATCTTAAGCGTAAGCCTAAGCCTGGAAAGACCAAACCACTGGTCAGTGTACTCGCAGTTGCTGCCACCAGCAAAAAGATTAAAAAGTTCAAAGGCAAGTGCTACAACTGCAACAAGTGGGGTCACTGCGCTTCCGAGTGCAAGCAGCCCAAAAGGGGCGAATACAACACACCCAGGACTGATAACAAAGCAAATATGGTTTATCAGACTGCGCCTACCGACTTTGTTGCCATAGTCGGAAAGAGGAAGGCCAGTTTAGAGTGGTGGCTCGATTCAGGTGCTACCTGCCACGTCTACAACAATTCTGCGCTTCTGGAGGATGTCAAAGAAGTTAAAGAGACTGTCATTGTTGCTAATGACGTTGTAGCTGATGTGCTAAGGGTGGGGAATACTACTCTTACTCTCTCTTTAGGTACGAGTTTACTTTTAAAGAATGTTAAATTTATACCCTCATTAGCTGCTAATTTAGTTTCTATTAGTCTATTATGCGATGCGGGTATGTCATTTAACATTAGTGGTGGTAGAATAACTAATGGTTCACTCACATTATTTTGGTTGTGCTTATGTAGTAAATGAGATGTAAAGGCTGAGTCTAGCAAATAAAGTAGTAAATCAGGTTAGCTCAAATCTGATAGATCTTAAGACTTTACATGCAAGACTAGGACACGTGACCTGTAGAAAACTATTATTGCTAGCTAAAACTCATAACATACCCTTAGACACAACAATCAAATTTGATAAATGTGAAATTTGTGCTCAAACAAAGATAACTAGAATACTTTTTAGTCAGGTTTCTAGGAGCACAATATTACTAGAGTTAATACATTCTGATATATATGACTATAAAACCTTTGTCACAAGAGGAGGTCGGAAGTATCTGATAACCTTTATTAACGATTACTCTAAATTTAGTCATATTTATCTTCTTAAATCTAAAGATGAAGCTTTTGAAAAATTTCGTATGTTCAAAAATAGGGTTGAAAATCAATTAGACATGAAAATTAAAAGGCTAAGAAGTGATAAAGGAGGTGAATATGTCTCGGGGGAGTTCAGAGATTTTCTTGCCAGCAATGACATAATTTCTGAAACCACTGCTCCGTATTCACCACAATCCAACGGTATTACTGAATGGGAAAATATGACTTTAACAGAAATGTTGAATTCCATATTATTAACTGCTGGCATGTCTGCTGCCTATTGGGGTGAAGTCGTACTCACGTCAAATCACATTCTTAATAAAGTTCTTCATGCTAAGTTGAAGTAAACACCCTATGAGTTTTGGATTAAGAGACCTCCTAGATTCGATAATCTTAAGACTTGTGGTTGTATCGCTTATGTTAGGATACCTGACTCTAGAAGAGCTAAGATTGGACCTAGGACAAACACATGCGTCTATCTAGGATGTGTAAAGGATAGTGCTGCATACAAGTTTCTAGATCTCTCAACTAATACTGTAATAGAATCTAGAGATGCAGTTTTCTTTGAAAATAAGTTCCTTAAAGATAAAAACCTGACACTTCTAAGTCTGTCAGCATCTAGTGTTGTGACTACCGTTGAGCCAGAATTAAAGACCTCTGACACTGAGCTCATAGACACTAGTGATTTAGCATTTAAACGGTTATTTAATAGAGAACGAGTGTCTAAAAACTTCGGTACGGACTTTGTGACTTACCAAGTTAAAGCTGATCCATCTACCTATAAGGAAGCGATGTGATCTAATGATTCTCTATTATAAAAAGAAGTCATAGATGATGAGATGAACTCTCTCTTGCAAAACAACACTTGGACCTTGGTTGACTTGCCTAAAGGGGCTAGAACCATTGGAAGTAAGTGGATTCTGAAGAAGAAGCTTATTCATGATGAGAGTATCGCTAAATACAAAACACGTCTAGTTGTCAAGGGCTACACTTAAGTGAATGATATAGACTACTTTGATATATACTCACCTATTTGTCACATTGCGACAATTAGGATACTTCTCTTTTTAGCATCTATTGAATATTTTGTTGTTCATCAGATGGATGTCAAGACTGCATTTCTTAATGAAGATCTGACTGAGGAGATCAATATGCACCAACCTGAAGGGTTTGTCATAGAATGTCTAGAAAATAAGGTCTGTAAGTTGATTAAATCACTTTACAGATTGAAGCAAGCACCTAACTTGTGGCATGAAAAATTTGACACTTGTGTTAAATGCATGAGTTTTAAATCTAGCCTATCAGATAAATGTCTGTATGTAAGAACAAGTTCAGATAAAGTTATAATTATTTGCTTGTATGTTGATGACATGCTAATTCTGGGCACTATCAGTCTGAGGTGGAAGATGTGAAAGTTGCCTTGACGGCACAATTTAACATGACAGACTTAGGTGTGGTGAAAACCATCCTAGGAATAAAAGTGAACTTTACTGAAAAGGGTATTACCCTAAGTCAGAGTCACTGCGTTAAAAATCTACTTGAGAAGTGAGATTATATTAATAACAAGAAGATTGAGACTCCATACGACTACAACAATAAACTAAGACCGAATGAAGGTTCACATATTAGATAGTTAGATTACTCAAAACTCATAGGAAGTCTCATGTATGCTACAACCTGCACTAAACCTGACATAGCTTTTACGGTCGGCATATAAGTAGATTCACAAGTAACCTTGAGAAGGACCATTGGGATGCCTTAGAAAGGCTAATGCGATACTTAAATTATACTGAGAAGTTTGCTTTATGTTACAGTGGACATCCTCCTGTGCTTGAGGGGTATTCTGACGCCTCCTAGTGCTCAGAAATGGTTGATAGTAGATCCACTATTGGTTTTGTGTTAACACTGGGAGAAACAGCAGTAGCTTGGAAGTCAAAGAGGCAGACGTGCATTGCACTATCATCTATGGAATCAAAACTTTATGCTCTCGCTTCAGCTGGAGAAGAAACAGAGTGGATAAGAGATCTGATAATGGACATTCCAATGACGAGTATGAAAATGCACTATATTTTATTATACTGTGACAATCAAGCCACAAAGACCATTGCTACAAATACGTTGTTCAATGGAAAGCGAATGCAACTAAGGATAAAATATGTCTGGCTGACCTATCTCACCAGTCAGAGGATAATCTCCCTTTTTGACGTGAGATCAAAAGATAATGTAACAGATGTTCTTATCAAGGGCTTATGTAAAGTTTTAACAACTAAAATATCGGAGGAGATGAGATTAAAGTCCATTTATTATGACTTAATACATTGCTTATGTTTTAAATTTTAGAACTATCGTCTGCTTACATTCAAACTTTTAGAGTTGAGTACACTGAAGTATTTCAGATGCTATCTGATGAAAGCTAGAGATTAATAATTGTCAGTTATTCCAAATTTGATGACTTACATAATTATTTCATTCAAAGACTAACTTGGGTATTGTTGCGGACTAACTCGATGCTCCGGTCGGGCCGGATATTCTTGGACCGCCTTAGCTCGCGGAGCGGTCGAGCGCGCACACAGAACGTTGAAAAATGGGGGATGGACACGGGAAGTTTTAACGTGGAAAACCCTTCAACCGGGTGAAAAACCACGTGACCGGGTCGGTGCCGATCAAAATCCACTAGATTGCTGGAGGTTACAATTTGATGGGGGGAATCGGGGCGACAGGCCGCTCCCGTTACAATCTTGAGGAGAGAGAGAGAGTATGCACTCGTTGGTGGGCAACAGACTGCCACGCCAACGGGACTTGGACGGTGGAATGCGCGGGATACTTCAGTCGCGTGCGCTCGGAGGCGACGCGTGTCCAAGGGTTGTCACTGCTTCCTTTGTGCGTCCTTCTCAGTCCTTGGAGTGTTCCCTTTGTAACTGAGCTCTGGTGGGGTGCCAATAGCCGATGACAGGTTCTGGTAGCTGTTGGCGGGTGCTAGTATCCATTGGTGGCCGCTGGAGGTCGTGGGTGGCTGTCGGTGGTTGGCGGCGAGAGGCGGCCGCTGGTGGTTGACGACGAGGGGTGGTCGCCGGCAGAGAAAACAGGAGAGCTCTTACCTGAGGGAGAAGAAGAAGGGGGAAGCGTAGGAGGAGAAAGTTATGAAATGAGGAGCCCCTGGGGTCCTTTTATAGGCTCCAGGGGGAAGTTATGGCGGGCCCCACCACTAACCTAGTGGGTTAGTGGGTGGTTTGTCCCGATCGGACGGCCGGTGGGGCCTCTCCCCCGATCGGACGGCGGGGAGGGCTTCCCATGATGGCGGGCCGTCATGACGGCGGCGGCAGCCGGGCGGCCGACGAGGGAGGCCGGCGGCGGCCAAGGTCACGGCCGGCCATGGCCACGACCGTCCATGGCCGGGGCCGCCCCGGCCATGGCGTCCATGGCCGGGCGGCCGACGAGGGAGGCCGGCGGCGGCCAAGGTCACGGCCGGCCATGGCCACGACCGTCCATGGCCGGGGCGGCCATGGCCATGGCCGGCCATGGCCGGGGCGGCCATGGCCACGGTCGGCCATGGCCGGGGCGGCCATGGCCGGGGCGGCCATGGCCACGGCCGGCCATGGTCGGGCGGCCATGGCCGGGGCGGCCATGGCCGGGGCGGCCATGGCCGGGGCGGCCATGGCCACGGCCGGCCATGGCTGGGCGGCCATGGCCACGGCGGCGGCCGGCCATGGTCGGGGCCATGGTCGGGGCCGACCATGGCCACGGCCGGCCATGGCTGGGCGGTCATGGCCACGGCGGCGGCCGGCCATGGTCGGGGCCATGGTCGGGGCCGACCATGGCCGGCCATGGCCGAGGCCGGCCATGGCCGAGGACGGCCATGGCCGAGGACGGCCATGGCCGAGGCCGGCCATGGCCGGGCCATGGCCATGGCCGAGGGTGGCCGAGGTCGGCCATGGCCGAGGCCGGCCATGGCCATGGCCGGGCCATGGCCATGGCCGAGGCCGGCCATGGCCGAGGCCGGTCATGGCCGCGGACGGCCATGGCCGCGGCCGGCCATGGCCGCGGCCGGCCATGGCCGCGGCCGGCCATGGCCGCGGCCGGCCATGGCCGCGGCCGGCCATGGCCGCGGCCGGCCATGGCCGCGGCCGGCCACGATCGTGGCCGGCCATGGCCGCGGCCGGCCATGGCCGCGGCCGGCCACGATCGTGGCCGGCCGGCCATGGCCGCGGCCGGCCACGATCGTGGCCGGCCGGCCATGGCCGCGGCCGGCCATGGCCGCGGCCGGCCATGGCCGCGGCCGGCAATGGCCGCGGCCGGCCACGATCGTGGCCGGCCGGCCATGGCCGCGGCTGGCAATGGCCGCGGCCGGCCACGATCGTGGCCGGCCGGCCATGGCCGGAGGGGGAACCGCCGGGGGCGGTTCCTTCCCCAAATGGTGGGGAGAGAGGGGGCCCACTCCCATGATCTCCATGAGAGATCATGGGGGTTAGGGGGGGCCCGCCCATGATCTCCATTCATGGGGGTCATGGGGGTCTCCTTTTTCTTATAAATTAAGGTGGAGCCCATCAGGTATAATTCCAAAAAAGAATACTGAAGTTGCTGAAATGTGTCCTGATATTATGATTATGAGTTATATCATTTCAAACTTGATGATGTAATAGTCACAGCTTGTTGTATCATTCCAAACTTGATGCTATAGCACAATTGTGAAACGTTTAATAATAATCTTAATAATCGATGAAACATAGTTTGATTTTATGAAATTAATTTTCTAATTTTGTGTAAATTAGATAGAGATGCTCATATGTGATTCTTTCTTCTTGCTTAAAGTATTACGTTCTTTTACTGTTAGAACTAATAACTTTAATTTTGATTGACAAATGTTAGAATTCATAGAGATTTGTCTCATGACATTTTTATGGTGTTTGTTTGCATATCAAATAGAGATTGGAGTAGAGAAAGTTGATTTTGACCCGGATGAAGATGATCTACTGTTTGCGTAGATCAATTTTCAGTTTGAGTTTTTCTTTCAGATTTATTATTGCTATGTTTGAAACTATGTGTTTGAGTTTAGATATTTTGTATTCTAAAACTCATATTTATGTTTTCTTAAAACACACTTTTTGGTCGTTATTAACTCTTGTTTAAGTAGCATGTGCTATGCTAACACCTATTTACAATATATGAGGAGATAGTTGAGATATATTGAATTATGTGTTTGAGTTCTTAATAGGTTGCGGTTAGGATTCGATTGGAATCCAACAACTCATAGTCAGGTATTTAGGTTTTGTCTATAAATACTCATGCTAGGGGCAACGGGTAGATCGTTCCAAACTAGACGGTCACGCAGATGCTTCGAGCACATTCCAACAGCAACATCATTACATGATGATTTGACTTGGAACCAACATCCTGCTCTGCGCCAATTTTACTTTGTTTCATTGTTTTTGACCTACGATGACTTGGTTTAATATGTATTTTTTTTTACAAAAATCACATTGATTCAGATTCATACGTCTGATATCAATTGTGCATGACAAGGGGTGAAAGATAGTAAAAGCGAGAAGTAAACGAAAAATAGAAAGGAAATGGCAAAGCAGTGCGCAGGCATGAGTGTACACTAGGCCTGTAACGGTTCGGTTTGGTTCGGTTTGTGAGCAAAACCGCAAACCGAACCACCCCTATGTGGCTTTAAAAATTTGGAACCGAACTGAACCGCCCAAACATTGAAACCAAACCGAACTAAACCGAATAGTTTGGTTCGGTTCGGTTCGGTTTTCGTGGTTTAAATGATGTGATGAAGCCTAAATATTTATATAGAGAGATCCGGGATGGTGCGGTGAGCACAGAATGTTTTGCTAAGTGGAGCTCGGGATATGAGTCCTGATACAGCGAAGTAGCAATACATCCACATTAAATGATTTGTTACATCATTTGGAGCACGAGTGTTGAGTTAGGTGCTCAAGAAACTTGTGCAATGAATTAATAAAAGTTTGAATGAACTTAATCAAAATACCGCATATTAGTTTATGATAGGGAATCATTTCTGAAAGATATTTTTAAAGAAGACAATTACAATTGTTGAAAGGCTTAATCGGCGAAGAGGGCGAACTGCGAAGTCGACTAAAGGAGTGAAGGAGCTAGGGTTCGGCGCTCGGGAGAGATAAGTGAGTGAGCGGCCTGAGCGACTGAGCGACTGAGCGGGGGTTCGGGTTTACTAAAAGTCTGAAATTTAACAATTTAAGACTTAATTTTAAGTATTGGACATATAGAGTTATAAATTCTGTGCTTAATGCTTAATTGGTTTAATGAAATTTAAGTAATAAATTAAATGTTTTTATACATAGCGGTTCGGTTCGGTTCGACTCGGTTCGGTTTGTCATGCAAAACCAGGAACCGAACCGAACCATATGGTTTTTCTAAAATCAAAACCGTAACCGAACCGCGGTCTACTGAAACCGAACCAAACCGTGCGGTTTGGTTTGGTTCGGTTCGGTTTTGCGGTTCGGTTGGTTTTTGCTTACAGGCCTAGTGTACACGACGGAATCGTTGAGTGGCGAGAAGAACAATGGGGCCTCAGGAGTTATGTACATGGAGGATTGTGAGGGCTGCGTTTAGTAAATAAAAATATTAGTTTGAAATAAAATTCAGGCTCTTGTAATTAGTGGTGTGTAGAAAGTGAAATGCCGTGCACGTTAATATTAAATGAAGAGCTCCATTTAAAATTTAAAAAACGCCAATTTAAAGAGAAATATTGCTTTCCCATTCACATTATGATTTTAGTCCTACATTATTATTATTATTTTATTTGAGGCTAAATAATATTTTAGTCTCTAAAGTTTATCACCTAAATGTTTTTGGACCCAATTTTTTGTAGTATACGATTTAAGCCCGTAATATTAACTGTATTTAAGTATTTAGGGTCTCTTTGATATGGTGGTGGTGATTAGGCCTGTAAGCAAAAACCAACCGAACCGCAAAACCGAACCGAACCAAACCAAACCGCACGGTTTGGTTCGGTTTCAGTAGACCGCGGTTCGGTTACGGTTTTGATTTTAGAAAAACCATATGGTTCGGTTCGGTTCCTGGTTTTGCATGACAAACCGAACCGAGTCGAACCGAACCGAACCGCTATGTATAAAAACATTTAATTTATTACTTAAATTTCATTAAACCAATTAAGCATTAAGCACAGAATTTATAACTCTATATGTCCAATACTTAAAATTAAGTCTTAAATTGTTAAATTTCAGACTTTTAGTAAACCCGAACCCCCGCTCAGTCGCTCAGTCGCTCAGGCCGCTCACTCACTTATCTCTCCCGAGCGCCGAACCCTAGCTCCTTCACTCCTTTAGTCGACTTCGCAGTTCGCCCTCTTCGCCGATTAAGCCTTTCAACAATTGTAATTGTCTTCTTTAAAAATATCTTTCAGAAATGATTCCCTATCATAAACTAATATGCGGTATTTTGATTAAGTTCATTCAAACTTTTATTAATTCATTGCACAAGTTTCTTGAGCACCTAACTCAACACTCGTGCTCCAAATGATGTAACAAATCATTTAATGTGGATGTATTGCTACTTCGCTGTATCAGGACTCATATCCCGAGCTCCACTTAGCAAAACATTCTGTGCTCACCGCACCATCCCGGATCTCTCTATATAAATATTTAGGCTTCATCACATCATTTAAACCACGAAAACCGAACCGAACCGAACCAAACTATTCGGTTTAGTTCGGTTTGGTTTCAATGTTTGGGCGGTTCAGTTCGGTTCCAAATTTTTAAAGCCACATAGGGGTGGTTCGGTTTGCGGTTTTGCTCACAAACCGAACCAAACCGAACCGTTACAGGCCTAGTGGTGATCGTGAATACATGGTAAATTGTCATTTGTTAAGGCGCATCTAAGAAACTGCATCCGCTTTTATGTTCAAACGGATGATGTTTGTTAGGCGATTCTTAACAAATGATATTTTAACCCATATGTTTACGACCGCCACCATTGTGCCGAAGGGAGCATTTATACTGCGTTTGGTGCGGCTTATCGTAGTTTATTTGCTCTGGCGAGGTTGGACAAAAACGTCATTGTCATAGAATTTATGTTTGGCAACACAAATGTTACAAAAAAAAAACTAATTTGAGACATAAGATTTCTATATGACATTGACATTTTTGTCCAACTTCAAGGGAGCAAATAAATTTTATGATTTTAAATTTACTCTCCTAATACTTTTTAGATTTAGAGCTGAATACTTTTTAAATTTTATTCATAGTCTCTAAAATTTAATACTTTTAAATTTAGGCTCCGTTTGGCACGTTGGTGGTGGTTATGAACATCGGGGTAAAATTATCATTCGTTAACGCCCATCTAACTAGTGGCGGATCCAGAAAAATAATAATGGGGGTGCACACAATTGTTTTTTGAATGCGTCACTGGATTCTATAAATTATAACATGGGAGACCAGACATCAACTTCCTTCAAAAAAAAAAAACTAAATGTTTCAATCTTATCAGAACTGTTTCTCCCTCAACTGGCCACCGTTTTTGACGTATAAGTAGTCAAAATTCATTGCCTCGACGAGAAGAATCCAAATACACTAACCATTTTGAAAAATAATGGGGGTGTCAGTGTCCCTCGGGCCCCCCTCTAGATCCGCCCCTGCATCTAAGGAACTTCATCCACTTTTATGTGCAAACGAATGATGTTTGTTAGGTGATCCTTAACGAATGACGATTTAACCCATATGTTTACGACCGCCACCACTATGCCAAACAGAGCCTTCCTCTCATAATACTTTTTATTGCGTGACTAAAGGTCCTAAATTTTCTTAATTTTATGATTTTAATATCCATTTTTTCTCAGAGTTGGTTTGATCAACTAACGCGGTTCACTTGGGTTCTGTTTGGGAGAGTTATTACGGATTGAAACTCTGCTAAACAAATAGAGCTGATTGAAGATAGCTTTTTGAGAAGCTGTTTAGAAAAGTTGCAGGATGTTTGGATCTCAACTTTAACTTTCTCCCACCTTTGGAAGACGAGGCAGCAGGGAGCGACACAGTACAAAGTGGTGACGACGCCGAGTTGGAGAAGAACGTCCCAGGTGTCGAATCAGGCCTTACCATATGCGGCGATGGCGACTCCGATCAAGATCGACAACATGTTGGCTATGGTAGCTCTGCGGAAAGCTTCCTTGCTTAGTAAGATGAAGATGGAGAAGACGTCGACGGGCATTAGGGATTTGAGCATCTTGATGAATGAGACTGAGAGGTACATGTACGCAAAATTGGAGAACCAAAGGGAGAAGGCGTAGAGTGCGCCGATCGGAACGATACTACAGATGTAGAGCTCGTGGTTCATCAGCGGGGATGACGGGAGCTCGACGAGGTGGAGGCCGCGGACGTTCCGGAGTATTGTAGATCGGTCAATGGATCAAGCCCTCTCTTCCTCCGATCGACCAAACCCTAACCCTAGTTCAGAGGCGGAGGAGGATAGCGATTGGCTGCCTCGTCTTCCTCACACGAATGTCGGCGGGGTGGACTGCATCGTTGGAAAGGCGATAGGGGAAGAGAGGGAGAAAAAAATGAACCGCGATTTTTCGGGAGCTAAACATGGGGAGACTATAGCGCTTCAAAAATCACCAAATCAACTTTTTTTTAGATCCACGATTTTGAAAAATTTGTGATAACAAACAGAGTAAAAACAATTCTGGTGACTTAAAAAGAACTTTTCCAGCTGCTAGAAATACGCCAAATAGAGTCATAGTTCGCACCGACTCCAACTCCCTTTTTTTAAAAAAAATAATAATTTAATATAACTAAAGTAACCATTGAAATCCATAAAATATAAAGTTTTTAATAGAGCCCTTATACTTATTATGATTGGTTGTCATTAGACATATAAGTAGTATTTTCTAGAAAAGATTTCATTAAGCATGCCAACAGTGTTTTCGATAAAGACTGCCATTAAACATGTTAATGATATTTTCGAGGAACTAACATTAAGCCCAGGGCAAATGCGAGAATTTCAACAAGAGGACCCGTGTCTTTCAAGAAGTTTAAGAAACTCGTAGTCAACGAATAAACAGTTTATGTAAAAATTTGTGAATAGTGGAAAACGGGAAGCAGGTCACAGGAACACTCAAACAAAATCAAGTCAAATAAACCAGATGCAAAGAGAAGGGCAAGCAAATCTTATACTATCAAACTTCTTTACAATGCGAGACATACATGACGAGACATGATTCGCCAATGTACCCGATGGAAGCAAAAACATACAAGGCAAAATCTATCCGGCTGGACAGAATCAGTAATCGCCAACTCTGCCGAACTGAACTAAGGAGTCCGCTGAAGCCGTCAAGTTGTCAAACCGCAACCTAACCGAGCGGACACATCGTTATTCAAAGCTAAAGAACTCTGTCCGCAATCTACAAGCCGTCTAACTGCCAGATAACCGTGAACAGCTGCTACCGAACTGAACAGACAAACCGCCAGACGCGGATATCCTTATTGAGCTGGGAAAGATTGTCGATGAGAAGACCGCTTGGCCGCAAGCCGCGGCCTGCTGCAAACCACCAATTGTATTCGCAACTACCTGCACTGTTGAAACCGAAAACCGGCCTCTTGTGGAGTTGACCCTTGGGGAAGGGGTGGTCGCACACCTACTTCGCTCCTGCAAGAAAATAACAAGGAAAAGAGAGCAAAGGACTAGACCAAGGGCCCAGCGCGGAGGTCCCATCACACACCCTGAAGATCACTGAGCGCTTCCTCTCCTTAGCCAAATGCCGGGCTAAGGTACCTCAGAAAGCACTAGAGAACCGGGAGATAAGTAAGCCTTTCCCTCTGAGGTACCTCTTGAGTCCTATTTATAGGATTTTGAAGGTGGTCTGTAAATAACTAACCTCTGCTGTCTTGAAATTACTGAAAACTCCTAGGGCTTGCCTGCCCACAGCCAAACTCCGCTGTTCTGAACAGCTATATGCAGCCCACTTGGGTCTGCTAACAACGAGACCCCGCTATTTTGACTGGCTAGGGGCAGGCCAATGGGGCAAAACGGTAAGAAATCCTCCCCACTGGGGATCGAGCGAGTAGCCCTTCAATGCTTCCACTCGGCGGGAGGCGCGGGTCGGGGCCGGCTCGCCGGGAGGGCGCGGGTCAGAGGGTGGCCAACCTAGGAGGGTGTGTGCCGACCCGCCTGGGAGAGGCGGGCGGGGCTGGCCCGACAAAATAGGCACGGGCAGAGCTGGCTCGCTGGGAGGGCGCGGGCCAGAGGGTGGCCCGCCTAGGAGGGTGCGAGCCGACCCGCCTAGGAGGGTGCGGGTCAGGCTGGCCCGCTTGGGCAACCCTTCGATGCGCGGGTCGGGGGCGGCCCGCCTTCTTGCCTGAGTCCCTTCGACGAACACGGGGTTGTACACGCACTGATCCCTGCCGCAAGTCAGAACCAAGTCTCTGGTTTCTCAGCGCTAGCCGCACAATCTACAACAACAAAACCGATTAACTTCTCAAACCGCGCGAATACAAAAATCTGTCCGTTGAAACAACCTGAACTCACTTACTGTTCATTTTATTGTAGTTATGATGTGACAAGAGGTCATATTTATAGGCGCAGAGAGGAGTGTGTTCACCGCCCTAACCGATAGGATCACCACCCTTCTCGTAGCTAACACAAAACCTATCCGCATAGTGCAGACACAAAGCCTGTCCGCCAAGGTCGCACATGACGGTCGAATAAGTCAATCCTCCAAGGTTGCACCAACAAGGTCGGACAGAAAGCTTATCCGCCTTGAACACCGTCTAAGGCCAGAACCAAGACCAGTCTGCCACACCCGCGAACACTGTGGATACCGCCACCAGTCCGCTGCACCTTGCAAACACTGCTCCAGTCCCACTCTGCGAGCTCGTAGCTAGAGCACAAACCAGGCTCAGTCAAGTTCCCGAATTTGGCGGATAGAGAAACAGTCTGCGCTACCTGGCGAACTCCCGGACTGAGCACAACTAGACGGTACAAATCTAGACCAAGTCCACACCACCAAGAGTCCACGACAAACTCCATATCGGCGGAATCAAACACCAGTCCGCACTAACCGGCAAACTCCGCCGTCTCCATCAAACCGCTCCAGAGAACAAGACCACAGACACAACACTATGCCGATCTTGCGACCTCCAGAAGAGTCTGCAACAGTCGGACTCGGCGAACTCCAGATGAGTCTGCAGCTCCCGCGGATAACAAACCTATCCGCTCAGTTACATCCTGCGAACAAGCTGAGGCAGAAACACCAGCCGACCTGGCTAGTCACCACACCAGTCCGCAGCATCAGTCTGTGCAGTCAGTCCACACATGCCGCCACATTCACTTCAAAAATTTCAACAGTTTAAGTTTGATTATCAAAAATAAACAAATTCACATAAGAGTTTATTTTGTATGCATGAGGACACTAATTAAAAAATCCAATCAAAAAAAATATTTATACATTTAGTGCACATATCTATATAAAAATAGTAATTAGATGATCTTATAAAAATGCATTAATTAAAAATCATGCCCCTAATTCTTAAACCCCACTCATGCCAAAACATTCTCTCCACAAACCTCACTCACTTGATATCACACCTCCTGTTCAAAGGAAATCACAGCCCATCTTAGTTCTTGCATCCTGTTAGGCATGTCATAAATCTCTAATATATTTTTTGTTTTAATTTTTTTGTATATATTTAAATGTCAAAATATGAAAAAAAGTAAATACCTAAAAACTATTAAAACATACTACTTAACATATTGTTTTATTTAAAAGCTTACTGACCAGCCTTAATCACGTGTAATCATATGGTGTGATAAATTGGACACTATCAAAATAAGCAAAATTACAAGTGTTGAGCAAAGAAAATGCAACGTTATGATGTGTCGAAGATGACGGTGTTTCTTTCAAAAATTTCAAAAAAAACTATGAGTAAAGAAGAAAATAGACTCGATAAGGTCAAAATTGATTGCAGTCATCTCAACTAAATTTACATATTCTATCTCCACAAAAATTATTAAACCAATTAGTTGTCATCTCATCCTGCATCCTGCTCTACCAACAAAAAAAGAAATTTGAGCCTCTCCATTTTTTGGTCCATTTTCTCTTTTATTCGGACACTGTTTTTGATATATAAATAGTCAAAATTAATTGTCTCAACAAAAATAATCCAAATTCCATTGGGGGGGGGGGAGTCTCCGCAGACCTCCCAGATCCGCCCATGATTAAGTCTTCGTTTGGCCCATCGTTTGAAGCTCTCAGTTTGGGGCAAACGCTGCTGCACGACGGGTAACCAAATGACCAGCAACCGCGTATGCTCCGTTTGCACCCGCTGCGCTATGAGAAATAGAGGAAAATGGAGGGATTACAACCGCGGCCTCCCCCCTCCGATTTCAAAAGCCCTCCTCCTCCCGCCGCCGGAGCAAAACGCCAAATCAAACAAAGCCTAAGCCTATTTGAGCATTTTTTTTAACAAAAATAAAATATTTATGCATAAAATATTTCTCATAAATTAATTTATATTGATTATTTTTAGTTGACTTAATTAATTGATAGGGGGCGTCTGTGTGTGTATATAATATCGTGTCAACGATAATGTCGTGGTTGGCGTGTGGGTATTTATAATATAGCGAGTGTCAGGCGGACCAATTCCTCTAAGCGCACCTCATATTATATATTCCTTTTTTTAATTAAATTTAATCAAATCAAAACTCTTACTCCTTTATTTTGTTTAGAAAATACACTTTTTTCCTTCTTGAGAATCACGTGCGTAAATCCGGCGACATGCTCGTCCCGCGCTACGCCACTTTATATACAGACGGATAGACCTAACGACAGAGCACAAAATACAGAAAAAGAGCAAGCAAGTAGGGCAAGAGGGAAGAAGAAGAAGAAGAAGAAGTTCGTCGGCGCTCTGGATTGATTTGCGAAGAAGAAATCGATCGATCGACCATCAATCGGCTCGTAGGATTCGACTGGATCTTCAGAGTTTGGCTGGGACGACGATGGTCGGGATGACGAACGGCGTCGAGACAGCGAAGAGGCCTGAGAAATCTAGCTTCTCCGTCACCTGCAGCCTTTTGAGCCAATTCATCAAGGAGAAGGGCAGCCTCGCCGAATTAGGGCTCGGTTTGCCGCCTCGCTCTCTTGATTGCCCTCCTTTAGGTAAAATTTTGGGGGAAGATTTCATTATTTTGGGGGTTTCGAATTAGGCCTCGTGTTTGTGGAAATATGAGTTCTAGATCATCCAGCAGGGAAGTTAGATTGTTTTTTTTAATTATTTTAGGGAAACTGGAAACAAATCGGCCTACAACGACCATGAATTTGATTTCTGGGGTCGACATGAAGGAGGAGACGAGATCCATGGAGCTTTTCCCCTCAAATTTTACTGGTTTGGAACCCGCGGAAGATAACACCAAGTATGCCCCCAAGTTTTCTTCCCCTGCTTTTGGAATTGTTTGAAAACCAGCCCTTTGAATCTGCTGCTAACCGACACAACCATCGAATTTTCAGGGCGGCTGAGAAATCCCAGCTCACGATATTCTATGCCGGGAAGGTGATGGTGTTTGATAACTTTCCTTCTGAGAAAGCCAGGGATCTGATGCAGCTCGCAAGCAGAGGTCAAAACACAGCATCTGGCGAGGTTGCCCCCGCGCCAGCTGTGCCCGTGGCTAATACTCCGAGTTGCCCGGCGACCGCCAAGCCTCCGGCGAACTTCCCTCCCCGAGCTCAGCCCAACTTCTCCGGTGAGCGGCCCCCTCGTGTTTTTTCGCAAACTTCCCTCAGTTTTATGCACTATTCCTGTACATATTCCGACGATTACTAATATTTGATAACAAAAACAGATCTCCCCATTGCAAGGAAAGCATCACTGCACCGCTTTTTGGAGAAGAGAAAGGACAGGTAGAAATCTCTCAATATAAGAAAAGGGATCAGCTTTCTGTTATACGAATTGTTTAATTTACAAGTTTTGAAAAAAATTAAAAAATTCAGGATCAGCGCGAAGACACCTTATCAATTGAGCAGCAGCAATGGAACTAAGGATTCTGTGGTTGTGAAGGAGGAAGAGATCAGCCAGCCATGGCTGGGATTGGGGCCGCAGCTGTCAACGATGAGATTGAACTCGAACTGCACCAGATAGTTGTTTTTAATGTCTGTAGATGAACTTTGTAGTTCGATCGGTCGTCTGTTGTTCATATTCTTCTCCATGGGTTTAGGCAGAGGTATCCGGAGCTTGTTGAAGAAGGGGATGTTTTTGTTCTCTTCCATGATTCGAGAGAGTTCAAATTAATGATTTTTATCATTCCTGTGTGTTATTGATCGACGGTTCTTCATGTCTGCCTTGCTGAATGAGATTTTAGAAAGGGGAAATTTTATAATTTGCTCTTCGTTGTGGGAAAATAAATTCTAATTTGCCCCTTTACTGATAACAAAATCTGTTTTTGAAGCTCAGAAATGGTGTCTAAAACTGCTACAGATGGAGCGAAAAATGCAGACCGGCTTATTGGCTCTGTTTGGGGCGGTGTTGGCCGTGGGAAAGCTCAATTTTCACGAAAATGACGTAAAAATTTATGATTGAAAGTCCATAGAGATCTCTAACACTCAATCACATAGACATGATTTCTCCAATGTATTCAAGAAAAACAAAAAAATACAATTATAGGCAAAGAAGAAACCACGCGAACAGAAACTGTAACCGCACGAACTTCTCAAGTCGCAAGCCTTCTCAAGTCGCAAGTCTTGTCCGCCAAGACTGGCCAAGTCGTCTGTCCGCAACTAGCCGTGCGGACTGTCTGTTATTGAATGTTGAAAGACATTGAACAGAACCCGTTGATAAATCGGACGAACTTCAAACTCTATCTGCAACCCTGAGTAAGGTGATTTCAAGTTGCAGAGATCGCGACCTGTTGTTATTCGCTGACAAGTTATCCATGAATTGTTCTACATCAAGCTTCCACTAGTTGTTTAGCCGCCCGATGCCAGCCGCACAGCCTGGACAAATAGCCAACCTCACTTAGCCATGCCGGTTAGAAAAAATGTAACCGCAAGTTTTAAACGCGAGCTGAGTTTTCATTGTTCTCTGTTATATATGACGAGCTGAGTTCTCCATTTATAGACGTGAGTAGGAGCACTGTCACCGCCCATAGCGATAGGAAAATCGCTCGTCAATCCTGCAGCTAGCATCACGTATCCACACAAGTGTGGTTACAAGCATCAGTCTGCCAGTGAAAAAAGAGTTGTCCGCAAGAAGTGCGGACACACCACTCTATCCGCATAACCAACCTGCATGATGATGCAGACTACTCCGACAGTCTGCATAGCTGAGTGGATAAAACCATCAGTTTGCATGGACATGAACATCTCAGCCACACGTTTTTACCCCCCTTGCGCTAATGACGAACTGTCAAACTTCACATCCAATCCGCGCAATTCGGCGGACTCTGCAACTAGACCGCGCACCATACGATCTCCGCGGACTAGGCAATAACCAGACTTGTCACACTCCCGTGACCAGGTCCACAACAAGCAAACTCTGCGGTCTCAAAATAAACCGCGACACATGAGAACAAGACTGCGTCATTGCCGAATAACAACACCAGTCTGCACAATTGTGGACAGCCGCTATCCAGACAGCGCGGTCTCCAAGTGACCAACAGAACAAGCAACTGTGCCAATCTCTACGATCTCAAAACCAGACCGCAAGCACAGAAGACAGCCGGACTCGGCGAGCTCCAGAAGAGTCCGCAAGAACAAACATGTTTGACTCGGCGAACTCCAGATGAGTCCGCCACAATCGCGTTTAGACAACCCTAACCGCTGACTTCAAACCGCCAGGTCGCGACGGTCTCGACGAACTGTGCGGTCTGCCACTTCAAATCACCCACCTCCACTACTACTTCAACAATTTCTACAAATATTTTTTCAAAAAAAAAATTTGGAGGCTTTTTAGTACTCCAACATGACTTAAAAAAATGATTTGTTTGCTTTCAACTTTCTCTTTTTTTCCTCTTTTATTTAAAAGTTTTCTTCTTTCATTTTTCATTCATTTATGATAAATGCTTCTCGCTGATTACATTTTTTTAAGATGCTTATTTAGGATTTATACGATACTTGCTATCAATGATTTCTCACTTATGTTTAGGGTTAAGCATAAGTGCGGACTAACAGCGCTAAGCATGTGCGGACTTTTTGGCTATTTATGTTGAAAATCTTCACCCAAACAGGGAATTTGTAACACATGCGAATTATATATGTATATATTTTTTTGAAAAGTTTTTTTTTTTGAAAATCGATTATTTATATATGTATGTATAAACAGCCACGCAACAATATATTAATTTATAATATATATATAATAAAAATTTGTAAATGTTCTGATAACCCGCGCTGCAAAATAATATAACCTGGCCTGCACTGGTCGTATATGCCAATCTGACAGTCAATAAATAAAGGAAATAAATAAAAGTAGTTAATTAATTAAAAGGGACCACCATCAGCACACCACCACTTAGCGCGCGGGCCAGCCGACGTCAACTTGCAAATAGAGCACGTTCTCCAATTGCATTTACGGATTTGTTTATGGCTGCCAGTATAGACTTGGGTTGCTTCGTAATTATTTAAATATGTCAGGGTGCTAACCGCCAAAGCTGAGTTATAATTAGCACGGTGCTATTATTCCAAGGGACGCGCGCGGATGCTCGGAAGGTCCCCCTCCCCCCTCGCTCCACTCTTTCTGTCCAAGAGTGGGAGGACAAGAAATCGGTCCTTCCCGACGTACGTGGACGGATATGCTCTGCACGTGATAATCGTGAAAGTGAATGGTGGGAGCATTCAATGCGATCCGACCGTTGATCGGAGAGGGAAAGCATCACCGGTTGGATTCTGTGGATGAATCAACAAGCAGAAGTTCCGTGGATTGCACGCATTCCTCCACAATCTTCTTTCCTTGAAAGGAAAAAAATACCCAACGTCCACACGCGGAATGTCCGTGACCCGCATGGGGAGCATCGCGCACGTGTGCCTTTTCACAGTCTGGCACGGATTTAAGGCGCTCGTGCTCTCCAACACGTGCCATCGAATTTTAAGGTGACTGTTATTAGCACTGCACTTTTGGATATTCGCACTATATTTACTCTTAATTTTCTGCGCATTTTAAAAATACTTCTTGTACATGCATTTTTAGGAAAAGTGTTCAACACGAAAGTTGTAGATCTCGACGAGATCTACAACTTTCGTGTTGAACACTTTTCCTAAAAATGCATGTACAAGCGTATTTTTAAAAGGCGCAAAATCTGAGCGTATTTCTAGAAATAAGCTTTATACATGCATTTTTAGGAAAAGTGTTCATCACGAAAATTGTAGATCTCGACGAGATCTACAACTTTTGTGTTGAACACTTTTCCTAAAAATGCATGAACAAGGAGTATTTTCAAAAGGCGCGGAAAACTAAGAGTAAATATAATGCGAATATCCAAAAGTGCAGTGCTAATAACAATCACCAATTTTAACTCTCTCGGAGTGCGTGGCTTATCGCAGCTTATTTGCTCGATGAGATTGGACAAATATGTCATTGTCATATCAAAATTTTATGCCTCAAATTAGTTTGCTATAAAAAAAGATTAATTCTATGCATATCTAAATTATATCTAAAAACCACAAAAAGTGAGCTCCACACACAATAAAATAATTGGATCCCTACTTTTTGCTATGTTTTAGATGTGTAAAAATGTCAAATAATATATTTTATTGTGTATTGGGCCCACTTTTTGTGGTTTTTAGGTATGAATTAGAAATTAATTTGAGGCATAAAATTTTCGTATGATGAATAACATTTTTTTTCCAATCTCATGGAAACAAATAAGTTACGCTAAGTCGCGCCAAACACAGGCTCAGTCTCGGAAAATTCCTTGGTATGGTTCTCAGATTTGTGCGGACTAATGAAATATATGGAAAGAGTGTGGTTTATGCTGCACAGATTTACGGTGCACAACTTGGCTCACTAAAGCACGCAAATCCTTGTATTTTATTGGTCCCCGGATGTAAATTCCTCACCTATCCTTGTATCTAAATACACTTAGGGGTCCATTTGTTTGCGAAAATGTTTAGGTACACACGGACATATGAAGGATGGTGCCCGCGATGTATTGGGAGTCGTCTGATCAACAAAAATTTATGGCTATTTTTAAATATTTTTTCCTCCCTTTAATGCTGACGGTCAGATCTCAAATCCAACGCCTAAAAATGTATTGCACCTACCTCTATGTACCCGCGGGTACCTAAAAATTACTCATTTGTTTGGGAAGTTTTGGGAGGGCGAAATCGATTTTTGTCCAAAAATAAAAGATGTGAATTGGGATTTATTTTATGTTTTGTTTTGGTGTGACGAAGACTGCTGCGAAGGTGAAATTTATATTATTCATGAACGCCTCGATTGTACGTAAATAACTTCATCTACTTTTATGCTGAAAACCAATTCTTTTTTTGGCGACGGTCAGAAACTTTGTCATGCCAAATATACAATATATTCAAGTAATGTTTTTGACCAAAATCACTGAAATAAAATAAACACCGGTGTAAACACTCATATATGAACCTACACTATTGAATTATTTTACTAGATTATTTTCATTTGTAATACTTTTATTACTTTATTAAATAAATATTTAATATATTTAATGTAATTGCCAGATTTATTAGTTATTAATTTTAGTATTACGGTTCAACCATGCATCCATTAAACATCCGTTTCATTTGGTTCAATGCCCAATGAGGTTCCTAAAAGGCTAAAATATATAAATAAGTATAAATGGATAGTTATGGATTTCAAATATGTTTTGAATAGTTTATTTCTAGCGGGAAATGGGACTTGCATAAAAGCAGCTCAAGTGTTGCTAAAAAGTCAAAATTTTCCCTCTAATGGCAGCCCCACCCTTTGCGCCTCTACCATCTTTCCCCTTCGTTCCCGTTGCAAAACCTAGGCAGGCGAAATCTGCTCGTCCCAAATCTAGTTTAGATTCCGCCACTGTAATGTCGAAATTGTTGAAGTCTGAAGTGGTGGTAGTCGGGCAGACTGTTTGGGGAGTCTGCACAAACTGCAGAGACCGTGCGAACTAGGCAGATAGCTTTGGCGGATAACCTAGTTGGGCAGTCGGTTTCGACTGTGGTTCGTTGGCGGTCTGAACCAGCAAGCACTCTGGTGGAGTAACCAGGTGGATAAGATTGTTTATCCGCGGATAGTGGCGGACTCCTTTAGAGGTCGCCAAGTTCGCAGGTTCTCTGGATCGCAAGAAGGCAGACGGATATCGCTGACTGGGGTGGTTTTCCGCCAGGTCGCTGGTGCCTTCTCGGGCGACGTAGATCAGAGTTCGTTGGTATGGACTTCATCATTTTGACAAGTTCCGTCTGCGGATGTGGCGGACTCAATCTGGAGTTCCCCGAGTCCGGCAGGATTGGTGTTGCAGACTCTTCCGGAGCTCGATGGTGTCCGACAAGGTTCTATATTTGCGATCTAGATGTTAGATCGTGGAATTGACACAATTGCGTAGACAAGTTGTCTGGAGGTCGCGCAGACTGACGGAGCAGTCTGCATGTTGGTGGTTTGGAGTTGTTCAGTAATGCACAATCTTTATTTTAGGTGGAGCAATTACGTTTGGAGACCGCGGAGTTTGATGGACTTGGTTTGGAGACCGCGGAGTTTGATGGACTTGGTATGTGGGGGACTAAGTTCAACTAGTTGTTTAGCTCGCCGAGTTCGCCTAGTTGCGGACTGCTTTGGTACTCATCGAGTTCGCCTAGTGCGGACTGCTGTGGTATTCGCCGAGTTCGACACTATTGACTGGACGGATTTTGTCCAAGTCACGGGTTGTGGGATGCGCGGACTTGTAGCAGTGTCCGCAGGGTTGGCGCGCTGGTCGTCTATCCAACATTGTTGATAGGCGCGACCTGGCTGTACAACCCCGTATTTGCTGAGTGCCCCCCCCCCCCGACGAAGCCAGGGACCCTCATGTCCAAACAGGCCAAAGTAGGCGAGAGGGGTAGGTTGACCCGCACTCGCCCAAAGGGAGTATAGGCTCTCATCAGAGCGGGCGAAAAGGCTCTCACCAGAGCAGGCGAAGGGCATGTGAATCCCCCACTCGCCCTTTAGGGAGCTGTAGAGGTGAATGCTCGGCTCACCCCAGCATTCACCTCTTCCGGCGAATGGTGCCTTCATGGACCACTCGCCCAATGGTGGGGTCCAGAGGTAAATTTACCTGGATGCCCTTGGAGGTCTGCAAATAGCCTTTCAGAATAGCGGAGTTACGCTGTTGACAGACCCAATTAGTCTGTATATAGCAAAATAGAGCAGCGGAGTTACGCTGTTTGTAGACCAGACTTGGAATTCTATAAATAGACCTTGTGGACACCTTTGGAGGGGATCCAGTTCTTTTGGATTCTTCCTTCTTGAGTTAATTTGGTCTGGCTGCGTAAGCCCTCCAAGGTGTCCAGCTCAGCTTTTGGCTTGGGAGGGGAAGTGCTCCAGAGATCTTCCGGGTGTGTTGTATGACCTCCATGCTGCAACCCAGTGTCAGTTTTCTAATTCCGAGTGGCTAGTCAGGAGCTCAATTTTGGGAGAAGTAGGTGTTAGCTACACCCTTGGGTCTGAACACTAGTTGAGGTCCAAACACTCAACGAATACGGGGTTGTACACAATCCTCCGCCATCCAAGTTATGGTGTTGATTGTCGTTACATAACATTGTCCCGCCATCTTCGGGTCCCCTCTGATCCGGACTTGGACCCCCTACTGTTGAACTTGAGATACTAGTGGAACGAGGATGTGACACAATGAAATGCATTGTTGAGGGGACGCCTAAAGATGGCGTTATAATTACTCGGAGCGTCCACGATGACGAACCGGTAATTCCTTGACACACCATAGTGTCGCATGAAGTCCGACTCCACCTTCAACTTCCTTCCTCTCCCCCTGAAAACCCGAACAACAGTCCATCTGAGGTCAACACCCTCCTGGCCTCTACCTTCATCGCCTCGAAGGCCCCTTGAAGATCACATTCACGGAGCTTCTATTGTCAATCAGGATTCTGGAGACAGTGTTGTCTGGATCACCAGAGCATCACAGAATAGATCCTCGTAGTTTAGCATGTCATTCGACAAGAAGGTAATCTTTTCCTCTGGGGGGGAGTTTGGGAGGTCGAGGCGACGCTCCTCTTGTATATTGTCTGGAAGCTTCCCTTGCGGGTGGCTTTGATTCCCACTCCCCCATGGATCACTCTGATCCTTCCACGGGCCCTCAAGTTGGTCATGTCTTCGCACCTGTCCTCCCATCCTCCCGGCAGAACTTCCTCTATCCTTACTGGCATATACTGTTGAACCTGACCTTTGGCCTCCCACATCTTCAGGAACTCTGGGCAGGTTGCTGTCGCATGGCTTTTCTCCTGATGGAAGTCACAAAAGGGTAATGCCACCCTGCCCCCTTCTCTCCTTTCTCTTCTGGATCCTCTTCTAATCCCCCTTCCCCGGGTGATTGTCATCGCTTGATGCTGCTGCGGGATGGGATCTCTCTGTCCCTGCCTCCACGCTAGCGGGTTGAACCACCCCCGACCCTCGTGAAAATTCTCCCCACCCTGAAATCCTCTCCCCTGCCTCTAGGCAGGTTCCTCCTGGGGCCTCCACCCCAACCAGTTGTTCGGCTCCCGATGCCCCCAACCTTGTTGCTGCCCCAGGATCCCCTGGCCTTGGGGCTCTTCTCTTCTCCTGTCTTCTCGTTGCCT
The DNA here is from genome assembly GCA_039513925.1 of Platanthera zijinensis. Taxonomy (NCBI): domain Eukaryota; kingdom Viridiplantae; phylum Streptophyta; class Magnoliopsida; order Asparagales; family Orchidaceae; genus Platanthera; species Platanthera zijinensis. The sequence continues at coordinate 21,951,131 of CM077085.1, read as the reverse complement.
TCCTACTCCCATCACCTTCACCTCCTCCTCGGCCAACTTGGCTAGCTTCTTGATGAATGTTGGGTTGACCATCTCAAAATAAGCAGCTCAAGTATTGCTAAAAAGTCAAAATAACACATAAAAGTCAAAATTTTCCCTCTAATGGCAGCCCCATCCTTTATGCCTCTACCATCTTTCCCCTTTGTTCTCGTTGCAAAACCTAGGTAGGCAAAATCTGCTCGTCCCAAATCTAGTTTAGATTCCGCCACTATAATGTCGAAATTGTTGAAGTCTGAAGTGGTGGTAGTCGAGCGGACTGTTTGGGGAGTCTGTACAAACCGCAGAGACCGCGCTAACTAGGCAGATAGCTTTGACAGATAGCCTAGTCGGGCAGCCTGTTTCGACTGTGGTTCTTCGCTGGCAGTTTGAACCAGCAAGCACTCTGGTGGAGTAACCAGGCGGAAAAGATAAGTATAAATGGATAGGTATGGATTTCAAATATGTTTTGAATAGTTTATTTCTAGCGGGAAATGGGACTTGCATATAAGCAGCTCAAGTATTGCTAAAAGGCTTGTTGCGGTTCGCTCAATGCCCTCGGTAGACCGGTTCCGGATCGGTCCGTCTTAACCCCAGGCGATCGAGTACGCACACAGTCAAAGTAGAAACAGAGAGATTGTACACACACAACTTTATCATGGAAAACCCCTGAAAGGGGAAAAAACCACGTGGCCGGGTCTGTGCCAGCCAAGATCCACTATTTGCTTCTGTTACAGTGTTCTTGTAAAGAGAATGCGAGGGCGACATGATGTCGCGCATCATTACAAATACTGGGGGGTTGAGAGAGCTCTCCTTGGGTGACATGCCACCGCTTAGGAGTTCGTGCACTTTATCGTGCGTCTTTCTTGAGTGCTTGCTCTTCTGGCTTGCGCTGCGCAGAGTTTCTGTACTTTGCGCCTCGGACTGAGAAGGACTGCCTTAGCCGACACTTCACTCTTTCTTCTTTGGGCGGCGCTTGGAGCAGGACCTGCCAAGTTAGTGAATGAAAGAGGAGGAGAGAAGGAGCGTAGAGAGAGAAGCTCTGGGGAGAAGTAGAAATGAAGAGAGAGAGAGAGAGAGAGAGAGAGAGAGAGAGAGTGAAGGAGAGAATGAAGTCAGATCCCCTGAAATGAACTATCAGGGGTGCTTATATAGGGTTTCCGAGGTTGTTAGGGTGGTAACGGTTGTTACGGTGGTTAATCGCTGATCAGAGGCCCATGATCGCTTGTGGTGATCGAAGGGCCATAATGACCTGCCACGATCGGACGGTAGAGAGAAGGCCGACCCACGATGGTGGTCGGAGGAGACGCGCCGGCCGACGGCCGCCCGAGGGAGGGGGCGGCCGCCTCGGGCCGACGGTTCTAGGCGGCCGGCAAAGGCCGCCCCGTCTGAGGGGGGCGGCCGGCCGTGGCTGCCGGCCGCGAGGGGGCGGCCGGTCGCGGCCACTGGCCGCACGGAGGGGGCCGGCCAGGGACGCCGACCGCAAGGGCGATGGCCTGCCTCGAGCGGCCGACCGCGGCCGCCAGCCGCAAGGGCGGCCGGCCGCGGCCACCGGCCGCACAGAGGGGGCCGGCCGGGACCGCCGGCCGCAAGGGCGGTCGGCCATGGCCGCCGGCCGCACGGAGGAGGTCGGCCGGGGTCGCCGGCCGGCCACGGGCAGCCGGCCGCAAGGGGCGGCCGGCCGGGGCCGTCAGCTGCAAGGGGGGTGGCGGCCGGCCATGGGTGGCCGGTCGCCGGCCGCCTGTAACGGCAGCGCTGATTGCGATTCGCCGTAAAGTGGTTACGCGATCCGGTGCGCGGGAGTTACGATCTGGTGCGCGGAAGTTATGATCCGGTGCGCGGGAGTTACGATCCGGTTCGCGGAAGTTATGATCCGGTGTGTGAGAGTTACGATCTGGTGCGCGGAAGTTATGATCCAGTGCGCGGGAGTTATTATAATTTATGGGATACCCATAATTAGCCCCCCAAAATTTCGTTGTCTTGGAGCGAACGGAAAGTGCGGGAATTTTCTTCTTTGCGACGGGGCTTGGCGGCGATGGCCGGAACGGGTGCTAACTCCGAGACGGGCGGTGACGGCGATAGTGCTAAGGTAAAATTCTGACCAAGGAAAAGGTCCGGGCTTCAGACGAAGCCGGAGGGGAGAAAGCCCCCCCCGCCACACGCACGTAGGCGGTGCGTGCGGGCGCAAGGGACGCGCAGCGCCAAACCCGCGCGCGGGTTCGCGCGGGGCTGCACCCGCGCGCGGGTTCGCGCGGGGCTGACCCCGCGCGCGGGTTCACGCGGGTGCGCGCGGGGCTGAATCCGCGCGTAGGGCGTGCGCGGTGCGGCCGCTCCGCTTGCGAGTGGTTTGGCGGCGTACTCATGTGCGGGCTGATTTTGCGTGCGCTTTGTGCACGTGCATGGCTGAAATGCGTGGGCGCAACGCGTTGCTTGGACTTGCTTTTCTGACCTTACTTTTTTTTTTAGGTTTCTAAGCGGGGTGTGCAGAGCCGTCCTATGCGGCTGCGCTCGAGTCTCTCCCCCGAGCACGTGGATACTTGGTGGAGGCGCTTCAACCTGCCCCCCGATTTGGAGGTGTGAATCTCTAGTCCTGAAGAGCGGGTGCCAAACCCTCCGCGAGGTTGGATGACTCTTTGCGAGTCGTCTCTTCGGAGCGGCTTTCGCCTTCCGACTTGCGAGGAAGTGGCTGAGATTCTGAAGTTCTGCGGCGTTCCTGCGTCACAGTTTACCCCTTTTAGGATGACGCAGATCATTGGGTTGATCGTTTTCTTTCGCGAGCATGGATCGAGGTTTTCCTTGGATATTTTCAAGGATTGGTGTGAGGTGCACGCCGACGACGGGGGTCGCGTAAACGTCCTCAACAACAAGCGGTGGCTGGAGTTTGAGACCCGGGCGGACCGTCGCCATGGGAATATCTTATTCGGATATGTCAGGAACCCAGGTGGATTGCCAGAGGTGTGGAACACACTTCCGGACCATTGTCAGTGTTCTAGAGGACACGAGCGGGAGTTTACTCCCGTCCTTGGTTTTGGGGAGCCTTGAGAGTTGGGGAACATCTTGTACAGCATTTCTACTTTCGTTGATGAGAAGCGTCTGCTGCTATGCGGGCTGTCTGTCTATTCGGGACGTGCTACCGCCATTCCTCTATCCCGTGAAAGGAAGAGGAAGCTAGTGTTTGGAGGCCGTGGAGCTGAGGAGGCGGGTCCTAGCCTTCTGTCGCGACAGGATGTTCTTTCGGAGGGGGCTGCCCCTTGCGGCTCTAGAGTTGGAGGCGAGCCGGATGACGCGTATCTTGAGGTACTGGGTGTAACACCCCAAAGTGTTGTAGGAGCGACGGGGATCGAATTTGGCCAAGTCAGATTTTTGGTGCAGGTGACACGGGCCCCGACACGGGCGTGTCGGAGGCCGTGTCGGGCGTGTCGAGCTCGAGCCGTCGAGCTGGCCGTGTCGTCGACCACTGCAGGTCGACGATGGTCGTGTGGTGGAACACGGCCTTGGACACGGGCGTGTCCCAGGCCGTGTCACACCTATGCTGTGCGGTTGGGCACACGGGTAATGACACGGGCACGAACACGGGCGTGTCTAGATTGACACGGGCGTGTCTAATGCCGTGTCACCAAGCCGTGTACCTCTCTGACTGCAAAGTGTTGATATATTGCACACGGGGGCATGACACGGGTCCCGACACGGGCGTGTCGCAGGCGACACGGGCGTGTCGGAGGCCGTGTCACATGCCGTGTGCTGGTTTTCAGATTTGGTCGAGACGGCGAATGAGCTACACGGCCGTGTGTGAACCCGTGTTCGGCCCAGTTTTTGGGATTTCAGATCTAATCTTGACCGTTCGTTTCCTTGGCTTTGGATCCAACGGTGGGGGGCTATTCCTGAGGGGTTTTATCCGGGATTTAGGGTTGGGAATCCTCATTTCCCTTAGCCATTCTCTCTCTAAGAGTTTAGAGAGAGGGGAGAGCAAGTTTGGAGGAGGAGACCAAGATCCGGCCGCCGGAGGAGCTTCGGAGCTCCGAATCGCGATCCGAGTCCAGATCCGCGGAGGTGACGCCGTTGCGGTGCTTTCCAACCGCATAGTTTTCGATGGCGCCACGGAAAAGCGAAAGGGTAACGATTCTCTTCTTGAGCATGTGAAGCTCTTCTTCCTTTGCATGGGAAAACCCCTCTCCCGCGAGTGTGCGGCGAGATCGTGGTATTCCTTGGGGTAGATATGTAAAGTCCCCCTTGTTAGAGTCCGGAATCGTAGTACGGACATAGGCATGTTGTGTGAAGCCTACCCGGACGTGTGTTCCGGATCGGTGATGTTTTGTTATGCATATTTTAGCCGGAGAAGACTCCGAGCGTTGTGGTTGTTTTCGGGTTGCTATGCGATAGAATGCATCAGGGAATCTTGGGGATTAACCCCGAGGTGCACCCGGAAATCTGGGCGGAAACGAAGTTCTGCTATCTCGGTGGCCTGGGTGCCAGCCGGGAACATAGCGGGGCTATGTATCATGTTTGTTTGCGGCAGGGAGCCTTGGGGATGAAACCCGAGGTGCACCCGGAAATCTTGGACGGAAATGTATTCTGTCATATCGGTGGCCTGGGAGCCAACCGGGTACTTAGCGGGGCTAAGTACCGTGTTTGATCGTTATTTGGGACTGGGGAAAGCTTAGTCCGCGCCAAAGGGCCAAATGGCAGTGGCGGAGTGAGCAACGGACTAGTAGCCCTCTACCCGCTCCACCTGCTCGGTTAAAGCGACTTAAAGTTTACGTGGGATTTACTGAGATTTGGAGATCGAGTCTAGGCTGCGGCTGAGAAGACTAAATGCTCACAAAGATTGCCATCCTGGGGGTGGTGGTGGAGTCGAGGACCGGACTGGGTTCGGACTGGCTTCGCCGAGTAAGTGCCCTGAGAGCACGGGGTGTACGGCCGTGAGAGCGTGCACCTATGTTGAGATGCTTGTTTGGCTGTGTTGCGTGTTTTGCTAACAAGTGCAGGGAAGAAGCTTTGCCGCCCCGGTTTGGGGGCGGAATCGTTATAATTTGGTCAGCATTGCTGACCGTTGCCTTTGTTTACCACCGTGCGGTGGGTTGTTGCTTGCAGGTGCTGCGGAGCTGAGAGGTAATTAGCGGGCTAAAGCCCAAGTTGCTGTGCTGGCCCTCGAAGGCCTTGTTTTGAGTGTTTTACCTCTTGTACTCATGTGTGGCCGGTCTGCGCGCCGAGGTTTGGAAGACACTTGTATTTAAGCAACTCTTGTAAAGCCTTAAGGCTATTTCTTCCGATTTGTGTATTATACATTCCTATGGGTTTGAGTAGTGGACATTCATGCTTGGCAGGGTTCTTTATTCTTTGCAACTCTAATAAATTGCTTCCGCTAGGTGTTGTGTAGGACGTTGTGATTGGTTGAATGGTTTCAACGCGTAACCAACCGGTCTGTCCGTAGTATATGGCGTCGGGCCCCGGCAGGACCTACTGCTATATGCTATGCGACGGATAGGGGTGTTACAAATTGGTATCAGACTACTGGTTTTGGTCACGCTTAAATGAATTCGTGGACGAATTCACTTTAAGGGGTGGTGAGCACATGTATGTGCGTCATCGTTATAACATGAAAAGAACCCACGAATGTCCACTTAGGAATGAAAATACACATGTTTGGGGAACCTGCGTGTTCCTATAATTGCTTTTTGCAATTTTGTTCGGTCCCTTATTGGTGTTCTGTTCGACTGTAGGTGTCCGAGAGTGGCGCGTGGCAGTCTGAATGCGCACTTTCTGAGAAAAGTAATGCACCCAGCGATGTGCTGGAGACCCCTACGTCTTTGGAAACCATAAGAAGGGTGGTTGAAGTGGTGTTCGCTGTGAGCAACGCACATCATGGGAGTAATGTGCAACCATTTGTCCCTGAGATGGCCCCAACATCGGGTGGTATGTTGGAGTAAAGGGCATTTGAGGGTCAAGTAGAGCAGCAGAGGAGCATGACTGTGGCGCAGGGAGCGCATTCAGTGGACGCATATTTGCAGACGTTCCTTATGGTAAGGCGCTACCCAGGCTTTGAATGGGAAAGCGAGCAATCTATAGTGGATAGATTTTATAACGGTCTGCGCAGCGAGTTGCGTATCCTACTGCTAGGACCAAAGTTATTGGGATTCCGAGCTTTGGTGGAATCGGCCAGAGTGTTGGAAGTGGAGTTGGGGGAAACTCACCGAGTATCGGTGAATTGGGTACCAAACCTTACAGATCCTATAACGACTGCGTATCGAAAGATGCCGAGAGAAGAGGCTGGGTCATCTACTACCCAAACTACCGTCAAATGTTATTCTTGTGGCAAGAAAGGGCACCTCGCCAGAGAGTGTTGGGCGAGTGCTCAGAAGACAAGGAAAGTTTTGGCAGGAACAGTCGGAGATTCGGTGGTCAAGCGGACAACCTCAAAATCTGGGTACCGTAGGTGGTACAAGAAGGCTAGGAGGTCGGGTCTAGTCCCTTCCTCTAGCACATCCGGAGCGACTACAGTCCAAACCCTGGATGAATGCTTTGTTTGTGGAAAGCCGGGGCACTATGCCCGGGACTGTTGGTTTGGACGCCCAATGTCCAAAAAGAAGTCGGGGGCAATCTTGGAGGAGAAAGGAAAGGCGGTGGCATCTACCGCACCGCTATTTACTCCGGCACAAATGGGAGTGAACATCCTTGGCCAGCAGGAGGTCATGGGGCCGACCGTCGGGAAGACAGGTATGGTTTAATTGATAGCAATTTAGCTTCTTATACCTGCCACCCTTTTGCGTGTTAGCTTAGGACTGGAGGTTCTAGGCTTTGTTTGGATTATTGGCAATCCGGCAAGAGCATTGTTCGATACGGGAGATTCGCGCACCTTTTGTCCAAGGGGTTTATATCATGTATTGAAGTACCTCCTTCGATGGCAAAGGACAAATTGGATGCGTTGTGGCGTTACAGATGTTCAATGCGCGCAAAAAGAGATTCTGTGTTGCAAGGTTACGGTTTAGGGGTCAGGGATTCGACGTGCAAGCGTCGTTACTGCCACCATGGGAGGCTTTGAAGCCTAAGCCTACATTGGGTAGTATCTCGGGTATATCCGAATATCCTGATGTGTTTCCCTGGAGTCCCTCCGTAGCGAGCAATCGATTTCGCGAGTGAGCTGGCGCCAGGTGCCAAATCTGGGTCATGCTCTCCTCATAGGCTAACGCCTAATGAGTTGGCAGAACTGAAAGTTCAATTTGAAGAGCGTATGGATCAAGGTTTTGTGCGTCCAAGTTTGTCGTCTTGGAGCACACCTGCCCTCTTCGTGTAGAAGAAGGACGGGAGTTTGCGGCTCTGAACCGTTTATGAAAAACTGAGCAAGTCGTTAAAAGAGATCAAGTACCCGATCCCAAGTATTGGCGATCTGTTTGATCAGTTGGGTGGGTCATCGGTGTTCATGGACCTGATGAACAGAATGTTCAGGGAGTACTTAGACCGTGTTGTGGTCGTCTTTATTGACAACCTATCGGTGTGCTCGCAGTGCGAAGAAGATCGCTTCAAGCATCTGCATTTGGTTTTGGGGACACTAAGGAGGAACGTGCTATACGCAAAGTTCTCCAAAGGCGAGCCTTGGTTATCTTCAGTGACGTTCCTTGGTCACTTAGTCAGTAGGGAAGAGTTGCGGTGGATCCGTCGTAGACTGTTACAATACGGAAGTGGCCTGTGTTGTCTTCGGTAGAGGAAGTTCGGAGTTTGCTGGGGCTTGCCGGCTTTTACAGGCACTTCGTGGAAAACTTCTCGCGGATAGCGCTACCTCTCACGACTTTGACAAGGAAAGATCAGAGTTTTGTGTGGGCGCATGAGGGTGCGCAAGCTTTTGAAGAGCTGAAGAGTCGGTTGGCCACGTCGCCAGTGCTTAGTTCGCCGTGTGGGACCGAGGGCTTTGAGGTTCTTAGTGACGCTTCGGGTAGTGGTTTGGGCTGCGTGCTGTTGCAGCATGGGAACTTGATAGCCTATGGTTCGCGTCAGCTAAAAGTGCATGAAAGGAATTATTCGGTCCGCGACTGGGAGTTGACGGCCGTGATATTTGCGCTTAAGCTGTGGAGGCGCTACTCGTATGACGTTAGGTCGATATTCATACCGACCTCAAGAGCCTGAAATATCTGTTGGATCAATAGGACCTGAACTTGAGGCAGCGGAGATGAAAGGAGTTCCTGGGGGACTATACGTTCAAGATTTATCATGCACACGGCGATGTGTAGCTGCATGAAGGAAATCATAAGTGCGGCTCGATGGGTCGAGATCCCGAATCGACGGTTGTAGGTGGGCTACCAAGGTAAGACCATTGTTTGTGCGGCCCAAGCGTGGATAATCTGTTGGTGGAGTTGTGATACGTCATATCGAGTACTCAACTCGCTTAAGCGGCACGAAGTTGTGCCGATATCTAAAGAAGTGCTCTGGTGGCCAGAACTTTAGTAGGTCGTGGCACCATAGGTGGCAAAGTGCCAGCCTTGCGCCTTAGTGAAGGCAGAGTGCCAAGTGCCGGGGAATTCTTGAATCCATGCCTAGTTCGGAATAGAAGTTCGACTGGACTGTGGGCATGGTTTGCCAAATTCACAGTGAATTAACGACGCCGTTTGTGTGATCGTAGTTGTGGTGACACTAGTGTCGCACTTCATTCCGCATAGGAAGGATGACTCGGTGGAGAAGTTGGCAAAGTTGTATGTTGTCAATATTGTTAGACTGCATGGTGTGCCCCGTAGCATTGTGAGTGATCGCGATGGGCGCTTCATGTCAAATGTTTGGAGGTTGGTGCAGCAGATGCTGGGAACAAAGTTAAAGTTCAGCACGGCTTTCCATCCGCAGACGAATGGGCAGACCGAGAGGGTCAATAGAACGCTGGAGGACATGCTCCGCATGTGTGTTCTAGACTTCGGGAAGCTTTGGGAGGACCACCTGTTTTAGTGGAATTCTCGTACAACAATAGCTACCAGGCGAGTATCTAAATGGCGCCCTTTGAGGCCCTATATGGTAGAAAATGTCGCACGCCGTTATCCTAGTTAAAAACGGGTGAGGCAAGGTTGTACAAGAAGCTGGAGGTGGAGAGTGCTACCTCGTTAGTGCGGATCATTCGGGGGCGCTTGTTGATCGCTCAAGACCGGCAGGCGAAGTATCACAATGCCAAGCACCGGAACGTGGAGTTCGCGGTAGGCGATTGGGTATACCTTAAAGTGAAGCCGTTCAAGGGGGTTTCGCGGGTGAGACGCTTGAAGGAGCTGAGCCCAAGATACCTTGGACCTTTTGAGGTTCTGGAGCGAGTCGACGAAGCTGCGTACCGTTTGAGGTTATCGGAGAAATTGAGTGGATTACATGATGTGTTCCACATTTCTGTGTGCGGAAGGCGGTGCAAGAGTCTTCGCAGGTGATCGCGGTTGACCAAGTGCCGGTAGACGAGGGGTTGACGACTAAGGTCGAGCCCATTCGTATCGAAGTTGTGGAGGTCAAGAGACTCCGTAACAAGGAGATCCGGATGGTTAAGGTCCAGTGGGAATAATTGCGGGTGTGAGGAGCTCTCTTGGGAACGGGAGCAGTCTATGCTCGTGGAGTACCCGGAATTGTTCCGCTCAGGTACTGTTTTGAGTTAAGTCATGTTTTTCCTATATTAATTTCGTGGACGAAATTCTTTAAGGGGGGTAGAATTGTAACACCCCAAAGTGTTGTAGGAGCGACGGGGATCGAATTTGGCCAAGTCAGATTTTTGGTGCAGGTGACACGGGCCCCGACACGGGCGTGTCGGAGGCCGTGTCGGGCGTGTCGAGCTCGAGCCGTCGAGCTGGCCGTGTCGTCGACCACTGCAGGTCGACGATGGTAGTGTGGTGGAACACGGCCTCGGACACGGGCGTGTCCCAGGCCGTGTCACACCTAAGCTGTGCGGTTGGGCACACGGGTAATGACACGGGCACGAACACGGGCGTGTCTAGATTGACACGAGCGTGTCTAATGCCGTGTCACCAAGCCGTGTACCTCTCTGACTGCGAAGTGTTGATATATTGCACACGGGGGCGTGACACGGGTCCCGACAGGGGCGTGTCGCAGGCGACACGGGCGTGTCGCAAGCCGTGTCACATGCCGTGTGCTGGTTTTCAGATTTGGTCGAGACGGCGAATGAGCTACACGGCCAGGCACACGGCCGTGTGTGAACCCGTGTTCGGCCCAGTTTTTGGGATTTCAGATCTAATCTTGACCGTTCGTTTCCTTGGCTTTGGATCCAACGGTGGGGGGCTGTTCCTGAGGGGTTTTATCCGGGATTTAGGGTTGGGAATCCTCATTTCCCTTAGCCATTCTCTCTCTAAGAGTTTAGAGAGAGGGGAGAGCAAGTTTGGAGGAGGAGACCAAGATCCGGCCGCCGGAGGAGCTTCGGAGCTCCGAATCGCGATCCGAGTCCAGATCCGCGGAGGTAACGCCGTTGCGGTGCTTTCCAACCGCATAGTTTTCGATGGCGCCGCGGAAAAGCGAAAGGGTAACGATTCTCTTCTTGAGCATGTGAAGCTCTTCTTCCTTTGCATGGGAAAACCCCTCTCCCGCGAGTGTGCGGCGAGATCGTGGTATTCCTTGGGGTAGATATGTAAAGTCCCCCTTGTTAGAGTCCAGAATCGTAGTACGGACATAGGCATGTTGTGTGAAGCCTACCCGGACGTGTGTTCCGGATCGGTGATGTTTTGTTATACATATTTTAGCCAGAGAAGACTCCGAGCGTTGTGGTTGTTTTCGGGTTGCTATGCGGTAGAATGCATCAGGGAATCTTGGGGATTAACCCCGAGGTGCACCCGGAAATCTGGGCGGAAACGAAGTTCTGCCATCTCGGTGGCCTGGGTGCCAGCCGGGAACATAGCGGGGCTATGTATCATGTTTGTTTGCGGCAGGGAGCCTTGGGGATGAAACCCGAGGTGCACCCGGAAATCTTGGACGGAAATGTATTCTGTCATATCGGTGGCCTGGGAGCTAACCGGGTACTTAGCGGGGCTAAGTACCGTGTTTGATCGTTATTTGGGACTGGGGAAAGCTTAGTCCGCGCCAAAGGGCCAAATGGCAGTGACGGAGTGAGCAACGGACTAGTAGCCCTCTACCCGCTCCACCTGCTCGGTTAAAGCGACCTAAAGTTTACGTGGGACTTACTGAGATTTGGAGATCGAGTCTAGGCTGCGGCTGAGAAGACTAAATGCTCACAAAGATTGCCATCCTGGGGGTGGTGGTGGAGTCGAGGACCGGACTGGGTTCGGACTGGCTTCGCCGAGTAAGTGCCCTGAGAGCACGGGGTGTACGGCCGTGAGAGCGTGCACCTATGTTGAGATGCTTGTTTGGCTGTGTTGCGTGTTTTGCTAACAAGTGCAGGGAAGAAGCTTTGCCGCCCCGGTTTGGAGGCGGAATCGTTATAATTTGGTCAGCATTGCTGACCGTTGCCTTTGTTTACCACCGTGCGGTGGGTTGTTGCTTGCAGGTGCTGCGGAGCTGAGAGGTAATTAGCGGGCTAAAGCCCAAGTTGCTGTGCTGGCCCTCGAAGGCCTTGTTTTGAGTGTTTTACCTCTTGTACTCATGTGTGGCCGGCCTGCGCGCCGAGGTTTGGAAGACACTTGTATTTAAGCAACTCTTGTAAAGCCTTAAGGCTATTTCTTCCGATTTGTGTATTATACATTCCTATGGGTTTAAGTAGTGGACATTCATGCTTGGCAGGGTTCTTTATTCTTTGCAACTCTAATAAATTGCTTCCGCTAGGTGTTGTGTAGGACGTTGTGATTGGTTGAATGGTTTCAATGCGTAACCAACCGGTCTGTCCGTAGTATATGGCGTCGGGCCCCAGCCGGACCTACTGCTATATGCTATGCGACGGATAGGGGTGTTACACTGGGGTCCTCTGCCCCCCCCCCCAGGCCTCCCCAGTACGGTTTGCGGTGCGGCAGGTGGTGAAAAGAAAGAGGGTCTCCTCTTCCTTGGAGGCGATGAACCATGCGGTACGTATGCTCTCAACTTTTGAGTAGTGGCTTTTGAGGAAAGCTCTTCTGACTTGTCCTTTTTCTTCTGCATATGGAGACCCAGGAAAATATTGCGCTTACGTGGAATGACCACTACGTAAGTCTGAAGGACGGCTGTATGGCCCTTCAGGGTGAGCTCGGGGAGGCGAAGAGTGCCCTTTCGGATCTGAAGGGGCGACGAGAGTGGGATATTTCGCAACTTAGGCAGATTGGGTCCGAGCTACGGTGCGAGCTGGAGGATCTCAGAGCTTCGCACAGGTCCGAGAAGACGGCTGCGAAGGAGACTTTGCGTCTTTTAGATGAAGCTCGGGCAGATCTGGAGCTATCCAGGGCGGAGGTGATGCGCCTTTCCTCCGCGGAGCGGGAGGTTGAGCTGAAGGCGGCTGGTCTAGCAGAGTACCGGGACTCTGTGGATTACATGCGAGACCGGTGTCTGATCTCGGAGGAGTTCTATGAGGAGGTGTGGACTCAGGAGGTGGAGCCACAGATGGAGGACTTGCTGGAAGTCGCTTTCTGCCAGGGGATGGCTAAGACCCTTCAGATGGTGTCCCGGAAACGGGGATGCGACATTGCCGGCCTCGGGCTTGAGGATTTGTCATAGGAGGAGTGCTCCGATTCTGAGGCGGGCGAGGCCGCTGAGTGAGAATAATATATCTTTGATGCTCTTTATTGATTTGTGTATATATACTGCTTGTATTTGTGGGTTTGTCCCCGTCGATTCGTACATTTGTACTTCTTTGATTTGTTGATATGTTTGTTGAGTGATTGTCATTGCCTTTGCTTCTGACAGTTGTGACCAATTGTTATCTTAGCCAAGCACCAACTGCGAGGGGAAGGCCCTAAGTGGTGGAAGAGTGTTTACTCTAGATGGGGGTGAAGAGTTATGGGTGCTCCGGCCTATTGTCGGCGGGAGGCCATGTTCGTTCGAACCACTACAAGTTGCGGTGAACCCGGCGGCATTGGAGGGGCGTAGCCTCGTAGACCCTGACGACATCACAACTTACTACGGGGCAAAGGACGTCCCCTCGTGCCAGGGTAGAGAAGCTGAGATGATCGCGCTGCGGGCTGCGCATAACAGAGGGAGCTGGCTCCCGATGACGTCCCGACCTGCTTCGTAGGAGAAGGGAGAGCCTTGCCACCATGATAGCGAGGTCGAAGCCGTCGTGCTACAGTCTGCGTGGGACTCATCATTTGGTCCCTTTGGCGATACCGCAACCTATTGCTAGGCCGAGGATATCGCGTTGTTGGCAGCGCACAACTGGGGGAGCTGCTCCCCGTCGATGTCGCAAACCGCTAGGCGGACAAAGGGTGCACCCCTAAACCGCGACAGAGAGAGTGAATCCATCGCGCCACAGTATGGCTGTGGTTTGTTAGATGTGGATTCAGCGGGGCCGGAACCCGATTTAGTTACGATTTATGGCTTAGTTTGCACGAGGGTTGCTCGCGGCTTAGTTTGCGCGAGTGCTGCTGCTATAAGGAGCACACTATGCGGAGGCAGTTGCTGTAAGGAGCGCGCTGCCCGGAGGCAGCTGCCGTAAGGAGTGCGCTGCACGGAGGCATTCGCTGTAAGGAGCACGCTGCCTGAAGGCAGTTGCTGTAAGGAGTGCGCTGCACGGAGGCAGATGCTGTAAGGAGCGCGCTGCCCGGAGGCAGTTGCTGTAAGGAGTGCGCTACACGGAGGCAGTCGATGTAAGGAGCGCGCTGCCCGGAGGCAGTTGCTGTATGGAGTGCGCTGTACGGAGGCAGTCGCTGTAAAGAGCGTGCTGCCCGAAGGCAGTTGCTGTAAGGAACACACTGCCTGGAGGCAGTTGCTGTAAGGAGCGCGCTGCACGGAGGCAATTGCTGTAAGAAGCGCGCTGCCCGGAGGCAAGTGCTGTAAGGAGCGCGCTGCCCGGAGGCAGTTGCTGTAAGGCGCGCGCTGCCCGGAGACAGTTACTGTAAGGAGCGCACTGCCAGGCGACAATTGCTATAAGGAGCGCGTTGCCCGGAGGCAGTTGCTGTAATGAGCACGCTGCCCAGAGGCAGTTGCTGTAAGGAGGGCACTGCCCGGAGGCAGTTACTGTAAGGAGCGCACTGCACGAAGGCAATTGCTGTAAGGAGCACGCTGGCCGGAGGCAGTTGCTGTAAGAAGCGCGCTGCACGGAGGCAATTGTTGTAAGGAGCGCGCTGTCCGAAGGCAGTTGCTGTAAGGAGCGTGCTGCTCGGAGGCAGTTGCTGTAAGGAGCGCGCTGCCCGGAGGTAGTTACTGTAAGGAGCGCGCTGCCCGGAGGCAGTTGCTGTAAGGATGTAAATGGACGACATCGCATTTGCATTTCAAACTGTGTGGACGATGCTTGTCATGAATAGTCCTGAAATGAGAAAAAATGGGTAGAGCCCCGATGATATGCACGAAGCCCCCTCTTGGGTTGGTCAACTTAGGGGTTGCCCCCCAGTTCATCCTAGCGAGCATCTGGCTGATTTCCTGCCAGCGGACTTGGTGCTTATCCCCGTAAGAATTTCCCTAGGAGGCCTTGTCCGACGAGACACTCGATTTCCTCTTTAAGATTTGAGCAATCTTCTGTGTCATGTCCTCGTCCCTGGTAGAACTCGAGGTACTTCGTCTTATTTCCCGTATTTTTAGCGAGGGGTCTGGCTTGCGGAGTGCCTCGTTACCTTGAATTGCATAAAATACATTTGTCTTGGAGGTGTTGAGGGGTGTGTAATCCCGGGGCGGCTCATCTCTCTTAGGGTCACGTCGGCGTTGCCCGTTCTGACGCTCTTCTCGGAACCTTCCTTCATGGTGTTGAGGGGTCGGCTCCTCCCTTTTTTGCTTCTAGTTTCCGTCGAACTGTTGACGATGAGCTTCAATAGCCTCATCGGCTGCAATCTGCGCCTCTACGCGGTGTACGAGGTTGGGTAGCTAGCGACGGTTTCCCTCATTAATGTTGAATAGAAGCTGCCAGGACGGAGACCCCCAAGGAACACTCCTCTTAGTAGCTCTGGGCCCACCCCTGGGATTTGGCGAGCTTCTGCGGAGAACCTGCGGAAGAAGTCCTTCAAAGACTCCTCTTCGCTCTGGCGGATACTTGATAAGTGGGAAGGGTCGCGGACGATCCTCCGATTTGCTATAAACTGATCTGTAAACTGTCTCGTTAGCTCTGTAAAGTTGGCGATAGAGCCCACCCTCAAGAAGTGAAATCATGTGCGGGCCTGCCCCTTGAGAGTGGCTGAAAACACTTGGCAGAGTAACAGATAAGGTGCGCTGTAGATGCTCATAATGGTAATGAAGTGGTTGACATTTTCCAACGGGTCGTCAGTTCCATCTAAAGTTTCCATATTGGGCAGTTTGAAACTATGAGGAATGGGATGAGCCAGGATTTGTTGTGCGAGGGGGGAGCCTTGGCAGAGTGGACGACGAGTATGAATATCATGCCGGCTGGCTTATCAATATTCTTCTGCGATCATCTCCCGAATTTCTTCCCGAGTAAACCTCTTGAGCGGGGGAAGTTGAGCCTCGTCTCCCTAGCTGTGGCGGTGTCGCCCAGTTTCAGCTTTGGCAGCCGGGTGAGTGGGGATATCGGCGCCAAAGTATTCTTTGGGTGCATCTTGTCTTGGATCTTCTTGCGCTCTATCATGATTTGTCAATTGCGAGTTGACTGGTGCTGGAGGGGGAGCAAGAGGCGTTCCCAGATTCCTGAGTAGAACAAGCATTTCAGTTTGCTACCCCTCTATTTGTTGAACCCGCCCCTCGAGGGCGTTGACAGGCGGGAAGGCGGCATTTGCGGTCAATGACACGTCTACCAGAGAGTGGGAACGTGCTGGTTCAGTGTGTCCTTCTGGGACAGATCCTTCAAAAGCGCGGGCGCTTTTTTTCGCCATTGAAGCGAAGCTTGGATGCCGTAAGGAGAGAGGTCTTGGCTTCTGAAGGATGTTGGGAATCGATTTCCCACAGACGACGCCAAACTGTTGCGGTTCGCTCAATGCCCTCGGTAGACCGGTTCCGGATCGGTCCGTCTTAGCCCCAGGCGATCGAGTACGCACACAGTCAAAGTAGAAATAGAGAGATTATACACACACAACTTTAGCGAGGAATACCCCGGAAAGGGGAAAAAACCACGTGGCCGGGTCTGTGCCAGCCAAGATCCACTATTTGTCTCTGTTATTGTGTTCTTGTAAAGAGAATGCGAGGGCGACAGGCCGCGCCTCGTTACAAATACTGGGGGATTGAGAGAGCTCTCCTTGGGTGACAGACCACCGCTTAGGAGTTCATGTACTTTGTCGTGCGTCTTTCTCGAGTGCTTGCTCTTCTGGCTTGCGCTACGCAGAGTGTCTGCACTTTGCGCCTCAGACTGAGGAGGACTTTCTTAGCCTGCACTTCACTCTTTCTTCTTTGGGCGGCGCTTGGAGGAGGACCTGCCAAGTTAGTGAGTGAAAGAGGAGAGAAGGAGCGTAGAGAGAGAAGCTCTGGGGAGAAGCAGAAATGAAGAGAGAGAGAGAGAGCGAAGGAGAGAATGAAGCCGGATCCCCTGAAATGAACTATCGGGGGTGCTTATATAGGGTTTCCGAGGTGGTTAGGGTAGTTACGGTGGTTATAGTGGTTAATCGTCGATCAGAGGGCCGTGATCACTTGTGGTGATCGGAAGGCCGTAATGGCCTACCACGATCGGACGGTGAAGAGAAGGCCGACCCACGATGGTGGTCAGAGGAGATGCGCTTGCCGGCAGCCGCCAGAGGGAGGGGGCGGCTGCCGCGGGCGGACGGTTCTGGGCGGCCGGCTAAGGCCGGCCCGTCTGAGGGGGTGGCCGGCCACGGGAGGCCGGCCGCGGCCCTCGGCCGCATGAAGGGGGTCGGCCGGGGCTGCCGGCCGCAAGGGGGGAGGCCGGCCTCGAGCGGCCGCCGGGCGCACGGAGGGGCTGGTCGGGGCCGCCGGCCGTAAGGGAGGCCGGCCTCGGGCGGTCGGCCGCGGCCACCGACCGCACAGAGGGGGCTGGCCGGGGCCGCCGGCCGCAAGGGCGGTCGGCCTCGGGAGGCCGGCCACGGCCGCTGGCCGCACGGAGGGGGCCGGTCGGGGCCACCGGCCGCAAGGGGGCCGCCGGCCACGGGCGGCCGGTCGCGGCCGCCGGCCGCAAGGGGGGTGGCGGCCGGCCTTGGGTGGTCGGCCGCCGGTCGCCCATTACGGTGGCGGCGGTTGCGATTCACCGTTTGGTGGTTACGCGATCCGATGCGCGGGAGTTACGATCCGGTGCGCGGGAGTTACGATCCGGTGCGCGGAAGTTATGATCCGGTGCGCGGAAGTTATGATCCGGTGCGTGGGAGTTACGATCCGGTGCGCGGAAGTTATGATCCGGTGCGCGGGAGTTATCATAATTATTTATGGGGTACCCATCAAGTCTAAAATATATAAATAAGTATAAATGGATAGTTATGGACTCCTTTAGAGGTCGCCAAGTTCGCAGGTTCTCTGGATCGCAAGAAGGCAGACGGATATCGCTGACTTGGGTGGTTTTCTGCCAGGTCGCTGGTGCCTTCTCAGACGATGTAGATCAGAGTTTGCTAGTATGGACTTCATCATTTTGACAAGTTCCGTCTGCGGGTGTGGAGGACTTAATCTGGAGTTCGCCGAGTCCGGCAGGATTGGTGTTGCAGACTCTTCTAAAGCTCGCTGGTGTCCGACATGGTTCTATATTTGCGATCTAGATGTTAGATTGTGGAATTGACACAATTGCGTAGACAAGTTGCCTAGAGGTCGCGCAGACTGATGGAGCAGGACGCATGTTGGCGGTATGGAGTTGTTAAGTAATGCGCAATCTTTATTTCAGGTGGCGCGGTTACGTTTGGAGACCGCAGAGTTTGATGGACTTGGTCTGGGGGGGGGACTAAGTTCAGCTAGTTGTTTAGCTCGCCGAGTTCACTTAGTTGCGGACTGCTTTGGTACTCATCAAGTTTGCCTAGTGCGGACTGCTGTGGTATTCGTCGAGTTCGACACTATTCGCTGGATGGATTTTGTCCAAGTCATGAGTTGCGGGATGCGCGGACTTGTAGCAGTGTCCGCAGGGTTGGCACGTTGGTCATCTATCCGACATTGTTGATAGGCGCTACCTGGCTGTACAACCCCGTATTCGCTGAGTGCCCCCCCCCCACGACGAAGCCAGGGACCCTCATGTCCAAACAAGTCAAAGTAGGAGAGAGGGGTGGAAGTAGGCAAGAGGGACAAAGCTAGATGCTAAGACAATAAAGCTTGTCTTCATTGACTATGATGAACGAAAGAAGAAATGGAAGTGCATGGATCTTGAGATAAGGAAATTTGTTGTCTCGAGAGATGTAGTATTCGATGAGCTGACGTCGTACCATGGTAGTTATTTTGTTGAACTACACGAGAGCGGGGTAGAATGAAGAAGACAGGAAACTGTTGAAGATCTTCTGGTGGAGCTATCTGTGTATTCAGGAGCTTCAGCTACATCAAACTCAGGGGCAGGTGCTTCTGGTTCTAGAAGCAATAGGAGCGATGCTCCTAGTGTGCCTGGTAAAAGAGCTAATGCAGAAGAGACAACTGAAGTGGTGGAGCATGGTCGGGCCTTGCCTCGATCAAAGAGGACCATCATATCACTAGCTCGGTAAAGAGATGGCCACATGATGATCTTAGTCTCTTGTTTCTTTGTCGGACCTCTGGATGAGTGGGAGTCGTCGTGCTATGAGAATGCAATTAAAGTAAAGGAGTGGGAAGATGCCATGAATGAGGAAATTCCTCCCTTAGGAAGAATGGAACATGGAATCTTTACCGAGCTTCTATTATTGCAAGTGGGTCTACAAGCCCAAGAAGAAAGTAGATGACAGTATCGAGCGGTACATGGCTCGTCTTGTTGCTCGACAGTTCTCATAATAGTGTGAGAATACTACGAGGAGACATT
Source organism: Platanthera zijinensis (assembly GCA_039513925.1). Lineage (NCBI taxonomy): Eukaryota > Viridiplantae > Streptophyta > Magnoliopsida > Asparagales > Orchidaceae > Platanthera > Platanthera zijinensis. Next base: position 21,932,239 of record CM077085.1, on the reverse strand, counting down.
TAGTCATGTGGCCAAGATAACTTCAGTTCGGATGTTGATCTCCTTAGCGGCTTGCCGAGGAAGGAATATTTAGTAGCTCGACGTGAAGAATAGGTTTCTTTACGGGGAGATTGAAAATGATATCTTCATGGTGCAACCACCTAGTTATATTTCTAAAGATCATCCAAGACATGTCTGCAAGCTCAAGAAGGCCCTCTATGACTTAAAACAGGCGCCTCGGGCCTGATATGGGAAGATTGCAGAGTATCAACAGTTTTTCGGGTATTTTGAATCTGGCTTAGTCTCGAGTCTATTCATTAAGAAGAGGGGAGAGCTTCGAGTCTTGGTGTTATTGTATGTCGACTATATGATCGTGATAGGGAACTCTGACGAAGAGGTAGCAAAGATTAGAGCTAAGCTATCTATTCGGTTCGAGATGAAGGATCTTGGTGAGCTTCACCATTTCATTGGTTTGGAAGTGGAGAGGAATAAGAGCGGCGCGCGTGTCTCCTAGAAAGGATATACAGAGCAGATCGTGAAGCGATTCGATATGATGGAGCGGAAGAACAACTCTACTTTACTTGAAGTTCGCATTAAATTTCGACGAGATGAAGGAAGGGTTCTTCTAGATCCCCTGGTCTTCCGGGCTCTAGTCGGGAGCTTGATATACTTGACGATTACTAGGCCAGATATTTCATATATTATTGGCCGAGTAAGTCGGTATATGCATGAGCCAAGGAAGCCTCATCTAGTGATGACAAAGAGTATATTGAAGTACGTGAAGTTCACCGCAGACATGAGGCTCTTTTATGGAAAAGACATGGGCTTCAACTTGCACGGGTTCACAGATGTTGATTATGATGGAGATACAGATGATCAAAAGTCGGCATCTGGGTATGTCTTCATGAGCGGATCAACGATAATTTTGTGGTACAGTAAGAAGTAGGATTCTGTATCTATCTTCACCACTGAGGCATAATACGACAAGGCGTCGTCCTTGGCGGCCCAAGAGGGCATTTACGAAGGTTGGTGAAGGACATCCATGAGGAGGTACGAGGTTCTACTCTGCTTTGCGGTGACAACGAGAGTGCTCTAAAGCTAGTTACAAATCCAGTATGTCACGTGTGGACAAAACACATCGAGATCGAGCATCACTTTGTTTGGAAGAAAGTGCTTGAGGGATCTCTGATGATAGAATATGTATAGAGCAAGGACAATGTTGTAGACATTTTCATGAAGCCACTATCGAAGGGGTCATTTGAGCGACTGCGAGATTTACTTGGAGTGGTTTATGACTCTCACTTCAAGGTGGAGTGTTGAAAAATTAAAGTGAGATCGGCAGGTCGCCAGGGCACACGATTTATCACTATCGCTGGCGATATCACCTATCATCGGGCGATAGCATTTTTCAGTCTGCCTTCCTCTATAAACCCCCCAAGTCGTGTGGTTTGATGTTAGCTAACTGCGTAGTTGTGCAGTCTAGGTTGGCAGACCGCCTATCCTACTTCGGTTGCTGTATCGCTTGTGTCGGTGACCATATCCTCCTCCCTCGCGGTCCTGACCCCCTCATTTGTATCCTGGATCACAGAGAACGTTTACTTGGAACAAGGTTGTGGTTAGACTTTTTCTAGCCGCTCGACGAGAAGAAGTGTCCTCTAGATAGCCTATATTGCGAACTGGGAGGCTTGCACTTGTGGTCTGGGAGTTAGACCTGACGGTTATGCCAGTGACTCAGCTTCAGGGCAATAGCAGACAATAGTTGGTGGTCTGGAGCTATCGTTGGGCGATATCCACTTTCGCTCGCGATATTATCACAACCCGCATTTTCTCCGCATTAAAGATATATCAGAGTAAGGAAAAATGCGCATCATGATGACACGTCAACATGGAATACTGTTGACGCTCAGGCAAGACTCCTACTTGACACATAAAGAAATTTTTTTTAAGTTATTTAGAGAAAATCCAATTTAAGTTAAGCATTTAACCGTATCCCTCGGTTTGGTGGCTCATCAAGTCCACGAAAGGAAAGTGGTTTATACGCTGCGAAAAAAATACTTCATTTAAGAAATTAAACATCATATATGAGTGTAGACGTTCCCCATGGAATAACTCATAGTATGCAAGACTCTAGGTTTATAGTAGTAATAAAAATAGCTTTTACGGTCGGTAAATATAATGAGTTAAAGTTTTAAAAATATATATTGCATTAAGTAATAATAGTAGATTTTATACTTGAAAATACCTAACATGCATTCCTAGCATAAATCATCCCAGAGAGCAAGTAATCCAATCCATCACAAAGAAAACAACTAGCAGCTAATAAGGTATCCCAAAATCAATTATCCTGTGGGCGTCAACCATCTGACACGAACCCACATAAAACAGAAGTATGTCTGAACTAAAAAAGCAAACTAAAACAACAAACTCACAACAACGAGGTGGAAACCACATCCAACAATGCTGCACAGGAACTTCAAAACCATCTTCACTATCTGATAAAGCTCCGAACCTGAGGCATTCCAAACACAGAACACATCAGCAAGAAGGTACACGCGGTGATAGAAAAGTAAGCCAAAAAGTAAACAAATGTCAAAATGGGGTACCAACACAAGACCAAACATACTGAAGTAAAGTACCAAAATCGGAAACATAGAACTTACGTGAATCGTCACGTATAACAAATCACACCAGATGCATAAGGATAAAAGGGTGGAAAACATGATTAAATCATAAGAAAGAATACTCAAAACTTTATTAGCCACATGTGGTCAACTCTACCCAAAAACACAAACAAGGTGGTCACTCATCTGGGCATACCCTTACAGATATAATATCCGTCTAACTGCGGGGGAGACTCATACACTCCACTATTCACCGCAGACGCCCAAACACCCGGTAGAATTCCGCAAGGTACTAATAAAGAAAACAAACATTGCGGGGGTGGTTTCGTCCACTAACTCCCGCAATCAAGAAAATCCAAATATATATATATATATATATATATATATATATATATCTCAAGACTTGGCACGTCGAATTCTACTAGACATTTCTAGATTTAAGAAACGATTGATCGACCTTTAGGAAGGATTTACAATCCTAGATAAACTCTAACACGTCCTACATAATAGTTAAGAGGCGGTTAAAAGAACAAGATTCAACCACATCATTAAAACATAAACCACTTTACCAAGTTAGACTAGTGAAATCAAAAACATGATAATATAAGTGGATTTAAACAAAGGATTAAGGCTCCGTTTGGGGGGACTTATTTTTACTGGTCACGAGGTCACGATCGCATGAATCGGGACTTAATTAAGGTCCGGTACATGCGGCCGTGACCGCTTGACCGGTGAAAATAAGTCCCCCCAAACGGAGCCTAAGACACACTATTATCAGCAAGTTATTAATAATAACAACAAAAAGAAGTTAGAAATTTCAGCAGATCGGGAGAGAAAAAGGGGAGTAAAATCACCACTTGCCTTAGTTTTACCGGAAAAATTCTCCAAATCACTCGTCATCGCAGATCGGGGCAAAAGAAGACGGGAGGAGTCGAAATCTGAACAATAATGACCGAAATAGAGGTTAGAGCCAAAAACCCTAATGAGAAAACTCAAGAAATGGGAAAAGTTTTACCACGATGGCATAGCTCTCGTTGAGAGCTTTCTGGATCTATATCCCGTTGAAGATTTCGAGCACCGGAGCACCGTCGGCGGCCACCGAAAGATTCACGAACAAGAGGAAGTCGCCGCTTTGATTTCGGTTCGATCACTTGGAGAAGTTGAATAGGATTTTCTTAAACCTAATGCCTTTATATACTTAATAGTTATAATAAGATTAATAGTATTAATAATAATAGTCATAGTAATAAAAATAATAATTTTATGCGCAGGTGTGTGGGAAATGAAAATAGAAGCTTAAGATGGTCTTGAATTGAAATGTGATCAACACGGAAGTTGTAGATCTCGTCGAGACGAACAAAATCCATGTTAATCATTTTTCTATATGACACCGTTTTGACCCTCAAAAAGGCGTCCGAAAGATAACTAAAACGGATATCTCAAGAAGGGGCTGAGATTTCTCGAGAACACACTTAGAGTTCTCGAGAAGGACCTACAGTACTCGAGAACAATTTTTAGAATTACTCGGGAAGGACCTAGAAATTACTCGGGAAGGGCCTAGAGATTACTTGAGAACTAAAAGCAGAATTACTCGAGATGAAACAGATTATTCGAGAACTAAAAGCAGAACTACTCGAGATGAAACAGATTACTCGAGAACTAAATTGCATGAACATTGCTTTTTGTCCTCGTGAATAGTGGATTTTAAAAATATATCCAAAAATTAAAGTATAGAGATAAATAGGAAATGACATTTTTGAATAGTGCTTTAATATTATAATAATCATATTTATATTTTTGAACAAGAAAACACGAGTTCAAAACGGAGGCCTAAACGCGCGCCGAATTAAACAAAATTCGCACCGTAGGCAAACACTGGCGCTACGAACCCAATGGCAAAGTCAAAACCAAAATCCGACGAGCCGTTCTTGAGATATAAATTTTCAAAGTCTACGGCGAACATAAATCTTACAAAACTTCGGAAAATCGCCGAGATTCGAAAATCGCTCGGATCGCGACGAAACTTGACGAGCATGTCAAAAAATAATTAATTTAGTTTCCTAATGTGAAAATTTTCATTTACAACAAGGATTCACGAATTTGACCTACTCGACCGAACAGATGCGAAAACGCACTAACGGCGACGCGCTTCAACTCAACGTTAAATGTAACGCCATGACGTCATAAATACGTCATTATAGAATTAAATAATTACCGCAAAATCGGGGGCGTTACAGATATCGCGGTTTGGTGATCTGAGCGGTCTCTTCTGGACAGTTCTCAAGCAGGTGGTCTGTGGATCAGTTCGCGCAGTTTGGTTTGTTAGTTTGCGTGAACTCAGCGGTTTGTCTCCAGCACAAGTCAATAAAGTTTGTTTGAGCGACATCACAGCTAAAGGTGCGAACAGGCGGCTTCAATAACTTGTTTTTGCAATTCTTCAGTTTTGTACTTGTCTATTTACTTTTGATCTCCATCATGTGCAACACGAAATCATGTCTCGCATTTGTATGTCTCCTCCGTAAAACAGTATATAATACAAGTATTGTTCTTGTTTCTTCTATTACTAGCGATTTACTTCTCTTGATTGGTTGAGAGAGGCCCTCCGACCTCCCCTTTATAAATTTTTACAGGACTATGTTAGAGTTGCTATAGAGTTGGATATTAGCCTCCGGGTAGGGACTAACACATCAGAAGAAGAAGTGAAGAACCATGTTCCCGTGTACAAAAATCAGTCAGCAATAAATCAATCATGCATAATGAAGGAGAAGAAGTAGACAGGACAACTATTGCCACGTTCTGGAAAATTATGGTCTCTGCCATTCAAATTTGAGAAGGTGAAATGTCAAGCTGGCAACTTATGGCTCTGTTTGGTGTGAAATTTTTGCTCCAATGAGTTTGGGCAAAAGCGCTGCTGTTATTAAGGCGAAAAAAACTAGTTTTGAACATGAAAGTGAATGAAGGTCCTTAGGTGAGGTAAGGCGTTCGCAAACGATCGAAAATTCAAAACCACCGCGTTTACGATCGTCACATGCGTGCCAAATGGTGCCTTATATTGTTCTCTGCCAATATCATCCAGAGGTGCAGGGGATTTGGTTTGGGGTCGGATTGAAAATTTGATACTTGGTTTTCAAGAATTAAGGGGGGCCTGCTCAATACGGGAAAAAAAATGCTGATGGGCTCCACCTTAATTTATAAGGAAAAGGAGACCCTCATGATCCCCATCAATGGAGATCATGGGTGGGCCCCCCTAACCCCCATGATCTCTCATGGAGATCATGGAAGTGGGCCCCCTTTCTCCCCACCTTTAGGGGAAGGAACCGCCGCCGGCGGTTCCCCTCCGACCATGGCCGGCCGCGGCCATGGCCGGCCGCGGCCATGGCCGGCCGCGGCCATGGCCCCGGCCATGGCCGGCGGCGGCCATGGCCGGCCGCCATCATGGCCAGCCGCAGCCGTGACCGGCCTCGGCCATGGCCGGCCGCCGCCGTGTCCGGCCACCTCCTCGCCGTCGGCGTCGTCCGGGCGGCCCCACCTCGGGATGACCTCCCCACCGTCCGATCGAGGGGGAGGCCCCGCCGGCCGTCCGATCGGGGCAAAACCACCCACTAACCCACTATGTTAGTGGTGGGGCCCGCCATAACTTCCCCCTGGAGCCTATAAAAGGACCCCAGGGGCTCCTCATTTAATCATCTTCTTCTCCTACGCCTTCCCCCCTTCTTCTTCCTCAGGTGGAAGCTCTCCCGTTCTTCTCCGCCGGCGGCCACCCCTCGTCGCCAACAACCAGCGGCCGCCTCTCGCCGCCAACCACCGGCCACCGCCCGAGATCTCCAGCGGCCCCCAGTGGCTATCAGCACCCGCCAGCGGCTATCAGCACTCGTCATAGGCCGTCGGCCCCGTCATCGGCTATTGGCACCCCACCAGCGCTCAATCGCAAAGGAAGCACCCCTAGAACAGAGAAAGACGAGCAAGGGAAGCAGCAACAACCCTGGAATACACACCGCCTCTGAACGTACACACCTAAAGCGTCCCGCGCATTCCACCGTCCAAGTCCCTTTGGTGAGGCAGTCTGTTGCCCACCAACGGCTGCATACACTCTCCCCCCCTCTTCAAGATTGTAACGGGAGCGGCCTGTCGCCCCGATTCCCCCATCAAATTGTAACCTCCAACAATCTAGTGGATTTTGACCGGCAGCGACCCGGTCACATGGTTTTTCACCCGGTTGAAGGGTTTTCCACGCTAAAACTCTCTGTGTTCATTCCCCCTTTTCAATTGACTGTGTGCACGCTCGACCGCTCCGCGAGCTAAGGCGGTCCAAGGTTATCCGGTCCGACCGGGGCGTCGAGTTAGTCCGCAACAGTTTGGCGCCGTCTGTGGGAAACATTCCCAGTATCCTTCGCAGAGAAAGTTCATCGTCCCTACTACTGCAATGGCAAAGATGAGTGCTCGCATAGCCGAAGGACCCGCACTTGGCGGACACACTGAGCCTGCACGATCTCACTATCCGGTAGACGCACCGCTAACCATAGGAGCAGCCCTAGCTCCCGCGCCTGCCTTGGAAGGACGTATCCGCCAGATGGAAGAACTACAAACCGAAATGCTCACCTTACTCCGAAATTTGGGGGCACCAGTCATTCTCTCACTGCTGAACCCGACGCCAGAATCCCAGCAAAGAAAAGAGCAAACTAATACAGGACAAGAAGAGTGGCGTCAGCCTGCCCCTCGAAGGCAAGACCCCTCAGGAACTGGGGGGCAGCATCTACCTCAAGGATACTCCCCTCCCAGCACCATCCACGTTGATGCAACCCATGCGGCACAGAATAAGCCGACATTCCACCACCTAAAGACGCCTCAGTCATTTGAACAAGTTGTCTTACTGCCGTCAGAAGAACTCCCTGCCCCCACCAGGCCTGGCCTACACAGAGAATACGATATAGAAAAGGAATTCTCAAGCACAAATAGCTCCCCCGTGCCTGCTGTGAGGACCCCTTTTTGGACCCCACATAATTCTGTATCGAAGCTACTTTCAAGACAGTTATCCCAGGACGAAGTAGGGCTAGTGAGTATAAATTAATACACATAATAAGACGTACCTCAAATATTGCCGATGTCCACATGTCTTTTCATTTTATCCACGATCACTTTCACTCGTCAATACGAACCCAAAACTATGTCAAGTACCTGCACCAAAAGGGGACGGGCTTAGTCATAACATATGACTAAGTGAGGTGCATACCTCTTTACTTGCTGTACACTAACAAAGGTAAAAGCTTTAGCAATGCCATAAACATATATCTTTCGTAACCATTTAGCATACCTGTCCTGAAGCTGTATATCAATGTTATCTCTGTCATGTTAGTATTCATGAAAACTATATAAACAATGTAACTGTAATCCTATCTCAGTTCTATTTGTCTAATCATTTTACATACCTGTATTGCCACTGTGTATCAACTTTATATCTGTCATATTAGTATTTATAAAACCATATAATCAGTTATAGAACAATTTACTCAGTAGCTCTATACTCGTATCAGTGTAATCATGAAACAATGTAAGCCATGAAACTGTAATCATGCAATTTATGTAAGCACTGTAACTGTAAAACTATGTAACTGTGAATCTATCTCAATTCCACCCATTTATTTATCATTCTTATGGTATCTTATATTTTAAGTCATGATAAGGGTAACTATCACAGTATCAGTATCCGTATCCGTATTTCAGTATTTCTGTATATCATTCTTTGGGCCCGACCCTTCCGGGTCATCAGTATACCAAAACCAGTACGTACAACACGCGTTTATGCCCTCAGGCTCGACTGGTTTGGCAATTCATCAGTATTTTCTATGCGCATTCCTGTTCAGTATACCCTTATCATTCCTATGCATCGATGCATTCTTATTTATGTTTGTCGTACATGTCATTTCTATAATTAGAGTTCATTTATTTCTTAATCCCCTCAGAAGCTAATCGCATGCTTGCCTTTATAAAAGGCCATACATATGCGAGTAATCATTATTAGTGATGTACAAGTATTCCATGCTAACATAAACGAGTAATCATGAGATTGCAATACTAATAATAATAGTGCACAGAACTGAAAAAGAGGGCAATAAAGCAACACCACAATACATCTCTCCAGCCGACTCAATAGCCTACCAAGCATGAAAGACTCACATCTATGCATAAGCTGGTAAAGCCCCGGATTTCAGTACATAACTATCATTGGCCAGTCAACAAACTGAAGAACTGGAAGGAGAAGCAATGAAAGTTAGCTACTAAAAGTGCAAGAACAGTTCCGGCCAACAGGAGGTCAAAGCGCAAATATCATACCAACACTTTATAATAAGAAAACAAGTTGATCTGGTTTCCAGAAATCAGTCTAATAGCTGTATAAATAACTATAGCCGGCCAACAACAGTTATAAAACATAAAATCCCCAATACAGCTGGCCGGTGAAGAGGGGCATGAAAACTTCCCCAAAATTCAATAAAGTACTACTGTTATCGGACCAACAAAAGGTACAATCTTACTAGCCTTTAAACAATATAACTATATAAAGCACAACACTAAATATGCTACAAAACAAGGGCTTTCCCCGTTCAAAAGCCCAACTCCTCAAGTAGCCATGAACAATAAATACTAAGAAAAAGAACTTACTCTCAAGATAAGTTGGAAAGCCTTAACTGAAAGCACCATGTCTTATGACTTTCTACAGTCCGCATAGAAGAAAAATAAGAGTAAGAAAAGTAAAGCTCACTATGAATAGGTTTGGAGTTGAGATCCACCGATCAAAAGCACAAGTTCCCACGAAAACACCAACACCATCAGAATCACACGCCAGTCCTTGCCGAGCTCTTCCAGCGAGCTGAAACAGGCCGATAAACAGAGAGGAGAAGGAGTGCGAGCAAGCCCTAGCGTCAACATCTCCGTCAGAGCTCCGGGCGAAATGAAAAATATCAGACACATATTGGGATAGCAACAAGCCTCGGGAATAAATAATAGTACCGCCGCTTTTCAATCCACCGCCTCAAATATCTGAGTCTATTTATGCTAAGCTCCTCAAAGCTCCTCAGTAATCAAAGACAATGCAAAGATTGACCTCATATTTCCCACAATAATTAACCGGCCCACTTATACAACCATGTCCCAAGTGCCAATTAATATAATGCAATTACATCCTCCTCACTAAATGTTCCAGCTTAGAAAAATAACAAAATCAACATTCCCTCAAGACGACTCAAGTGCCGCTGAATATCTCAAAGCTTCAAAGCGACGCCGAATCGACACTGATTATTTTATTTTCATCATAGGGGATTGTTAATGTTAAAGTTTTATTATCTATTTGGGTCACTTCACTTTTTTTTTTGTTGTTGTTGAGCCGTTACACCTGCAACATCACTCCAGGAGATGTATGGCCACTACCTCACACGTCCTCGTCATAAAGAAAGCGCTGGAAACACAATGACCACTGGCACTTCTGCCACAAAGCAGGAACCAGATAAATACCTACCTAACGATAACTCACCTAGCTCCTGCACAGCCACGGGCGCAGAAATCCGTAGTTTCAGTGGGACAGGCGACCCACACGCACACCTGAAGCATTTTGAAGTCATCATGCACGCTCGCAATGCCTCAGATCAACTCATGATCCAAGTATTTTCAACAACACTAATAGGAGAAGCTCGGACTTGGCTTCAATCCCTACAAAGAGAAGATACTGACAGCTACATCGAGCTTGCCGCCCTCTTCATCAAAAGATTCATGACAATCGAAAAGCCCTCACCAGAAAATCTGAGACCAAGCAGAAGACAGAAGAGGAAGAAAGAAGTTGAACCAACCCATACGATGCGAAAAGAACGACGCCAGAAGCGGAGTCGCCTCAATGGTAGTCAGCACAGCCCTCCGAGGAATGGGGGGCAACATTCACTCCAGGAATACATCCCTCTGAATACTACCTGCACTAATGTGATGTATGCAATCCCGAATAATTCATCATTTCAACGATCAAGAGCGCCGCGGCCGAACCCCAAGGCAGACCAGGCAAGATACTGCGAATATCACCGAAGTCATGGCCACAACACGAACGAATGCAATGGACTAAAAGAAGAAGTCCAACGACTGACCAACATAGGAGCAGTTGATCAATTAATATCAAGAAAAAGACCACCTAACAACCAGAACATAAGATGCACGACAGTCAAGATTGGCGAACCACCCACCAAACTGAATCAGGTTCTAGTAGACAAGGAAGTCACCACCAATATACTATTTTTATCAACTCTGCTTCAACTCAAGCTCACCGCCGGATATCTCAAACTAACATCTGCAAGCGCTCGTGTCCTCGGGGATCACCCGGTACCAATCATCGGCACCATCACTCTGCCAGTCACTCTCAAAGATGCACACCGACAGACATCCTACGACGTGCAGTTCGTCGTCGTCCAAGCTGATTCCGACTACACAGCAATACTCCAGCAGTCACTTTGGGATGTCTTCCAATCCTGCTCAAACCACCTCCGTCCTTAAGTCGTTTCCTTCAGAGCAACACCGTGGGGGCCTGCCCCCCTCACGAAGAAGCCGCGAGCCTGTCTCGCGCGAAAAGCCGTGGACCTGTTCCACGCAATACCGTGGGGGCATGCCCCCCTCACGAAGAAGCCACGAGCCTGTCTCGCGCGAAAAACCGTGGACCTGTTCCACGCAACACCGTGGGGGCCTGCCCCCCTCACGAAGAAGCCGCGAGCCTGTCTCGCGCGAAAAGCCGTGGACCTGTTCCACGCAACACCGTGGGGGCCTGCCCCCCTCACGAAGAAGCCGCGAGCCTGTCTCGCGCGAAAAGCCGTGGACCTGTTCCACGCAACACCGTGGGGGCCTGCCCCCCTCACGAAGAAGCCGCGAGCCTGTCTCGCGCGAAAAGCCGTGGACCTGTTCCACACAACACCGCGGGGGCCTGCCCCCCTCACGAAGAAGCCGCGAGCCTGTCTCGCGCGAAAAGCCGTGGACCTGCTCCACGCAACACCGTGGGGGCCTGCCCCCCCTCACGAAGAAGCCGCGAGCCTGTCTCGCGCGAAAAGCCGTGGACCTGTTCCACGCAACACCGTGGGGGCCTGCCCCCCTCACGAAGAAGCCGCGAGCCTGTCCCGCGCGAAAAGCCGTGGACCTGTTCCACGCAACACCGTGGGGGCCTGCCCCCCTCACGAAGAAGCCGCGAGCCTGTCTCGCGCGAAAAGCCGTGGACCTGCTCCACGCAATACCGTGGGGGCCTGCCCCCCTCACGAAGAAGCCGCGAGCCTGTCTCGCGTGAAAAGCCATGGACCTGCTCCACGCAACACCGTGGGGGCCTGCCCCCCTCACGAAGAAGCCGCGAGCCTGTCTCGCGCGAAAAGCCGTGGACCTGCTCCACGCAACACCGTGGGAGCCTGCCCCCCTCACGAAGAAGCCGCGAGCCTGTCTCGCGCGAAAAGCCGTGGACCTGTTCCACGCAACACCGTGGGGGCCTGCCCCCCTCACGAAGAAGCCGCGAGCCTGTCTTGCGCGAAAAGCCGTGGACCTGTTCCGCGCAACACCGTGGGGGCCTGCCCCCCTCACGAAGAAGCCGCGAGCCAGTCTCGCGCGAAAAGCCGTGGACCTGTTCCACGCAACACCGTGAGGACTTGACCCCCTCACGAAGAAGCCCTCATACAAACTAGGCCGCGAGCCAGGCCCACACACTAAGCCATGGGTCACTCCCATACTAATACACCATGACAAAGATCAACTCCCACCAACAACCATCTCGTGTCAAAATGCATCAGTGCAAAACACAGGACAACGACATACAAGTAAGGCTATCATAGAAAACAATGAATTGGAGCCCTAACGGCGACAATCTCAAAAGCTATAACAGAAGCAAATGACTACAAATAAATGACGAGGCATACAATAGCAGATAAGCACTACAGCTACTCATCATCAGTATCCGAGCTAGAACGCTCATCATCTGAAACATCCGCAAAGCTGAAACTGGAAGTATCACACCCAAGATGCTTCCCTATGAAGCGAAAGGCCTTCGAAACACCACGACGAAGCGCTAACTGGCGTATGTCATCCATCTGAGGCTCCACTTCCTTGGACCAAATGTCATCACGAACCTCCTCCGCGATCAGGCTACGATCCCGCATATAGTCCAAGGACTCCAGGTACTCCGCAAGACCTGCGGCCTTCAGTTCTGATGTATGGTCATCCGAAGATAACATCTCTACCTGCGCCCTCGCCGCACAAAGCTGGGTCTCAAGGCCTGAAACCTCATCTCGCGCCGCATGCAACTGAGTCTCCAAGCCAGATATCTCCTCCCTCGCATACTTCAACATCTGGGCAGTCCTCTCCACCACGGCTTTCTCCACGTCCAAGGAAGCACGCACGTCTTCTAGCTCGGACTTCAGCTCTGACCCAACTCGATGATACTACGCGATGTCCCGGTCATGTTCTTCCTTGAGAGAAGAGAGTGAGCCCATCGACAGTCGAAGCTTCTCCTGCAAAGCGAGATATCCATCCTTCATGCTCACGTAATGATCGTTCCAGGTGACCGCTATCTGTGCCTGAGTCTCGATCTGCAAAAGAAAAACACGCAATTAGCCGTCTTCAAACAAAAAATAAAGGAAGAAGGAAGAAACAATAAGGCACCAACTTACCGCGTCACTCATCGCCTTCAAAGAGGAAGACATCCGAGGAACCGCTGCGCTAGCAAGCGCCCGTGGAGCCGGGGAAACAGGTAACTGTGTCTCTGGGACCGAATCATCAGAGGCTACCACCACAACGTCAACATCACTAACGGGGGACATAACCGCTTTTCTCTTGCGGCCCCCTCCCTGAGAAGACGACACCACCCGTCCCGTGCCAACAGAAATACCACATCCCAACAATCGCTTCTCTTCAACAAACGCATATATGTTGAAGAGACGATTAGCCAACTCACGAGGCTCAGAAAATCCCAGCACAGGAGAGAAGTCTCGCTCCCTCCCTTTCACACGGCGACAACGATCGGGAAGCGCATTCCACACCTCAGGAAGACCCCAGGAGTTCTTCAAATATCCAAACAAAGTGTTACCATGACGGCGATCTTTGCGAGACTCAAACTCCAGCCAAACCTTGTTGTTGCGCACCTCGATCCGCTCACCACCATCAAAGCGCACGTCGCACCAATCACGGAACTGGTCTAGAGAAAGAGAGCCCCCGTGCTCACGAAGAAAAGCAATCAAGCCCATGATACGAGTAACCCCGGTTGGGGCAAACTGGGAAATAGGAACTCCGCAAAACTTCAGAATCTCCACCACCTCGTCGCAATGAGGAAGACGGAAACCATATCTGAGCGACACTTCGCAGACAGTCAGCCAACCACGGGGAGGATTTTGAACCCGCTCCTCGGGACGCGGGATCCTCACCTCCAAGTCAGGAGGAAGTCTGAACTTCGTTCTCCAAATAGCCACACCATCTTCAGTCAACGAGGAGCGTAGACGCATTGGTCCAGCAGAGCGCTTCGGTACCTGCGCACCACAAAAAACTAGTCAGTCCAAAAGTGGTTAAATTACGTAACTATTCACACGCACAAACCGCGCACGGCTTGCAGGCGCGCACGGCACCAGCCCGTGCGGCCTGCGCGCGTGCGGCCAGCGCGCGCGCGGCCAGCGCGCGGGCGGCCAGCGCGCGGGCGGCCAACGCGCGGGCCGCCAGCGTGCGCAGCATGCGCGGCCGGCGCGCACAGCACGTCCGCGCACGGACCGCCTCCGCGCACGCACGGCCACGCACGGCCGATTCCTGCATCTTGCCGGCCTCCGCGCATGCTCGCCTGACGTCCGCTTTCCAAACTAGCGCGCACCATCGTACCTTAGAACCGCACGCCATCGCCGTCATCCCGGATTCCACGCTGGCAATCACCACCGCGACCAGAGTTAGAAATCTCTCCCCGTGCTCGCTTCCCTCCCAACTGAAAGAGATTTGGGGGGCAATTGATGGGCTCCACCTTAATTTATAAGTAAAAGGAGACCCCCATGATCCCCATCAATGGAGATCATGGGTGGGCCCCCCTAACCCCCATGATCTCTCATGGAGATCATGGGAGTGGGCCCCCTTTCTCCCCACCATTAGGGGAAGGAACCGCCGCCGGCGGTTCCCCTCCGGCCATGGCCGGCCGGCCATGGGCCGGCCGCGGCCATGGCCGGCCGCGGCCATGGCCGGCCTCGGCCATGGCCGGCCTCGGCCATGGCCATGGCCCGGCCATGGCCGGCGGCGGCCATGGCCGGCCTCGGCCATGGCCATGGCCGGCCTCGGCCATGGCCATGGCCCGGCCATGGCCGGCGGCGGCCATGGCCGGCCCCGGCCATGGCCGGCCCCGGCCCTGGCCGGCGGCGGCCACGGCCGGCCCCGGCCCCGGCCGGCCCCGGCCACGGCCGGCCCCGGCCACGGCCGGCCGTAGCCGTGACCGGCCACCTCCTCGCCGTCGGCGTCGTCCGGGCGGCCCCACCTCGGGATGACCTCCCCACCGTCCGATCGAGGGGGAGGCCCCGCCGGCCTTCCGATCGGGGCAAAACCACCCACTAACCCACTATGTTAATGGTGGGGCCCGCCATAACTTCCCCCTGGAGCCTATAAAAAGACCCCAGGGGCTCCTCATTTCATCATCTTCTTCTCCTACGCCTTCCCCCTTCTTCTTCCTCAGGTGGAAGCTCTCCCGTTCTTCTCCGCCGGCGGCCACCCCTCGTCGCCAACAACCAGCGGCCGCCTCTCGCCGCCAACCACCGGCCACCGCCCGAGATCTCCAGCGGCCCCCAGTGGCTATCAGCACCCGCCAGCGGCTATCAGCACTCGTCATAGGCCGTCGGCCCCGTCATCGGCTATTGGCACCCCACCAGCGCTCAATCGCAAAGGAAGCAGCCCTAGAACAGAGAAAGACGAGCAAGGGAAGCAGCAACAACCCTGGAATACACACCGCCTCTGAACGTACACGCCTAAAGCGTCCCGCGCATTCCACCGTCCAAGTCCCTTTGGTGAGGCAGTCTGTTGCCCACCAACGGCTGCATACACTCTCCCCCTCTTCAAGATTGTAACGGGAGCGGCCTGTCGCCTCGATTCCCCCATCAAATTGTAACCTCCAGCAATCTAGTGGATTTTGACCGGCAGCGACCCGATCACGTGGTTTTTCACCCGGTTGAAGGGTTTTCCACGCTAAAACTCTCTGTGTTCATTCCCCCTTTTCAACTGACTGTGTGCGCGCTCGACCGCTCCGCGAGCTAAAGCGGTCCAAGGTTATCCGGTCCGACCGGGACGTCGAGTTAGTCCGCAACAAATGCTATAACCAAAAACCTTAAAATTGACCTTGCAACAGTCACTAAAAATAAAGAAAGGATTTCATTCCCAAACTAAATTCAGCCTGTGAATGTTATTAGTAAACCCTCCCACATCAAAGTTTCTCACCTTTTGTTCAAATTTTGTCAAACCTCAAAAAGCAATTTCTAAATACTCTGACAAAAATCTCTCTCTCTCTCTCTCTCTCTCTCTCTCTCTCTCTCTCTAGAATTTGAACGCTTGAGCTTCTAAATTCTTCAAACTTTGTACTCCTTTTCTAGCCTTCTTCTTCTTTAATGCAACGTTTGATAACGGTGGGATTCCAATTTTGAAGAAAATCTATAAGCATTAAAAAGACTTTCAATTTGAAGGCTTAAGTGTTTGTATAGAATCCAACAACTAAGAAGGGCAAAAAAATTGATTGTCTGCTTGGAGGAGCTGACAAAGGAACATGAGATTAGGAAGGAAGGTGCAAAAGCTAAAAGAAAATTTGAAGAAGTCAGACAATATGTTAAAAATGTTGAGGTTGGAAATGAGCGGTCAGAGGAGTGCAAACTGCTCAGACTGCAGAGACCGCGCGGCTAGCGCGGATAGACTAGCGAATGATCTGTTTCTTGGTCATCTTTGTTCTCGCAGTCTGATTCAGTAAAGTCTCTGGGGCGTTAACCGTGCGGTTAGATTTTAGCTAAGTCGTGGACTGCGCGGTCTGGTTTGGGGACCGCAGAGAGAAGCTGATCATTGTGTATGCAGTTGGGTTTTAGTCAGCGTGGTCGATACTTGACCAATTGTAGTCCACACGGACTGAGTCTGTTGTCTGCGTAGCTGTGCAGATTGATGGTGTTAACCGCGCGCGGTCTGGTAATTGGCAGTCCGCATGTTGGGTGGACTGGTACTGCTAACTGCCATGTCACTGACAGTTATTCTATCCCCATGGGCGGTGACGGTATCCGCATGCCCGCCTATAAACAAGGGTGCTGACCTTATCATTATCAACGAGAACTGTAAGAACTGTAGCTTGAGTTAAACTCGGCGGTTAATTTTTGTAACCGCGCGGTATGGAGAAGTGACCTGATCTATTGCTGTGTTTGCAGATTGTGTGGCTAGCACTGAGCAACCAGGTAACTGGTTCTGACAGTGAAGTCAGGGGAGCTAGTGCAGATAATGGGTAGCAATCGGCGGTTAGGAACAGGTCGCGGATTTGACAACTAGGCGGTCTACTTCCATGACAGTTTTCCTAGCTTGGATAAATCAGTTTGCCTCTGACGAGCTGACTAGCAGTTCGAATAAAGATTGTTGCAATTACTTTGGCGGTCAAGTGATCCTTGCAGTCAGGCTACCTGAAGTGCGGACAGTTGACAGTTAAATTCTAGTTTAGTAGAGCAATGTCTGTTCGCATCGACTTCTGCGATTAGGCGACCTTGCGGTCAGGGGACCAAGAAGTGCGGACAGGGGCAGTGGCTTCAGCGGAAATAAGCAGCAGTCTGCATGGTTTCGTGGTTAAGAGGGCAGATAGACGGCTAGGAGGTTACAAAAATCTGTCTATAGGTTTTGTGCTTGGCTATTTTTTGTTGATCTTCATCGGGTGCATTGCGAAATCATATCTCGCAATGTATGTCTCGCATTATAAAAAAATTGATAATACAATTGTGCCTCTTGTTTTCTGTTTGCTACTGGTTTATTTGACTTGGATGGTTGTGTGTTCCTGCAACCTCCCCTTTCATAAAATTTTACATGGTATCAAAGGTACAAAGGTTTTAACAAACATTAGTTAACCGGAATTTGCTAAATACCTTTGGAAGTTTAGTAAACCAGTATTGTAGCAATGAAAGGTGGTTATACAAGAAGTCTTGGAATTGAGCTCCTGACGCAGACTAACTATGAAAAGTCAAAGTCGTGCACAGAGAGTTATCTTCCTCGTGAGAACCTCTAGGCGGTCGTTGGTGGAGACGATGAGCAAGAGGTGGTTGCTGTTGGAGCAAATGCTTAGGAGGTGAGAGCTTAAAGGAGAACAATGCAAAGATTGAGTTTACTCTCAAGCGATTTTACCTGAGCTCTTCGAACAAATCATTGGATGTAGGTCAGTTGCTGAGATTTGGACATTCTTGGATGACTTGTTCAATAAGAAGAACATAACAATGTTACAGTTTCTCGAGAATGAGTTGACAAGAACAACTCAGGGAGATCTATCGAGTTCATCCTTCTTCTTAAAGATGAAGAACTTGTGTGTAGAGATGAAGAACTTGTGTGTAGATATTTCAACACTTGACCCAAATGAGCCTATTTCATAGGCTAAATTGAAGAGGCGCATCATCCGCGGGTTGCGGAAGGAGTACGTGACTTTTATTATCTCAGTGCTGGAGTTTAAATACTTGTTAGAGCTAAAAAACTTGCTAGCTTCTCAAGAAAGCTTAGCAAGGCAGATGGCTGGGTATACTATCTCCGGGGGAGATAGTGAGGTTCTATATTTAGGGAAGAAGAAGAAATGAGACAAGAAAAAGAAGCTAGTTATATGGTGAAGATGGTCCCTCAACTTCATCATAGCATGAGAGGAGCAGGGCTTCTAAACATGATTAAGGAAAGAAGGGAGGACCCAAATGATACAGATGTAATAAGCTTGGTCATTTCAGGAAAGACTAGGGAGTTAATTTTCAGTCAGGTCATGCTGCTGAAAGAGAAGGTGGATCTAAGGATGAAGAAGGATGAGAGAACTATTTTATGGTAGATATGACGACAACGTTTGTTCGTGTCTTGGCCTCCATCATTAACTTTCAGGAGAACTAGATCGTGGACTCGAGGTGTGGTCGTCACGTCACTAGAGACGAGTCAAAGTTCACTTCTCTGCAGATGTACACGGGTAATCATGTTATCATTATTACTGATGATATTGTATATGCAGTCAAAAAGGAGAGAACAGTCACTTTAGGCAGTGGTAAGGGGCCACTCACTCTAAAAAGTGTCTATCACGTGTCAGGAATGAAGAAGAATTTTTTCTTAGTAACCAACGCTGCTAATGCTGGTTATCATCACGTTCTGTTGGGCCTAACAGAAGTGAAGCTTCTCAAGAACGTGTCAGCGGTGAAGGCTGACGTTACTTATGTCGTGAGACGGGTGAAGGATTTGTTTGTTCGGTCAACAAGTTCTTATATTTAAAAGATGTGGACGAACAACAACGCAACTATCTAGCACGAGAGGCTGGGATATGTTGAGATGGATAAGCTAAAAGCTATGTGTTGAAGCCGAGAAAATTCCCAATCTCAAAATTCGGATCAAGGCAGCCTAAGGTTACTGATTGTACGATCCGACATCATAATTCAAATGGCTAGCGAGAGAGAGAGGAAACTATCTATAAGCACATCCCAGGTGCTCCAGTAGGGAGGTCCCACCATGTATCCGGAAGTTTGGGAGAAACTTCCCCTCCACAACCAGAAGGCTGGGCGAGGTACTAGGCAGGCATGGACTTGGCGAGTATCCACTTGGGGGGACCTCAACCTCTTCCAAAGATGTAATTTCCAGTACCCCTGGGGGCTATTTATAGATAAATCCTATGGGATATAGGCGAGTATCCAGCTACTGACAGCGAGTTCGAAGGGTCTACTTGCCCAAAATCGCGAGATACTCGCCCATATTCGCCTCAACTCGCCACAACTGGCCTCTGCTCGCCACAACTAGCCTCTGCTCGCCTCAGCTCGCCCAAGCTCGCCTCTGCTCGCCTCTGCTCGTCTCTACTCACCCAAGCTCGCCTTTGCTCGCCTCTGCTGGCCTCTGCTGGCCTCTGCTGGCCTCTGCTCTCCCAAGCTTGCCTCTGCTCTCCCAATGGTCTGTGAATAGTCGTCTGCTGGGGTACTTCTGATCTCGACAAATTACGGGTTATACACAATCCCCGCTTTTTCGAGCTCGACACGAGCTTGAAAAAACAATGTTGAACTTATTGTTCGGAGAGATGACGCCAGAATATGCGCTGCGCGAGGTCCTTCCTAGGAGAGGAGCTCAACTGAAGGAGAAAAGAAAATGTCGACACCCCCCAGAGGTAGAACCCAAGTAAAGGAGGTGGAGAAGAGTCGACACCTCCCAGGCCATTCGCTAGGCGAGCGAGCTCAACTGGAAGAGGTGGAAAAGGGGTGACACCTCGCATGTCAAGCATACCTGGACGTGGAGAGAAGGTTGATACCTCATAGGAACCAAGTTAAACTGAATTGGAGAAGAAGTCGACACCTAACAGGAGTCGAGCACAACTAGAGGTGGAGAAGAGGTCGACACTTAGTAGGAGCCGAGCTCAACTGACGGTGAAAAAGAGGCCGACACCTAGCAGGAGCCGAGCTCAACTCTAGGTGGAGAATATAGTCGACACCTAGCAGGAGCCGATCTTAACTAGAGGTGGAAAAGAGGTCGACACCTGGCTGGAGCCGAGCTCAATTGAAGGTGGAGAATATAGTCGACACCTAGCAGGAGCCGAGCTCAACTGAAGGTGGAGAGGAGGTCGACACATAGCAGGAGCCGAGCTCAACTGGCGGTGGAAAAGAGATTGACACCTAGCAGGAGCCGAGCTCAACTAAAGATGGAGAATATAGTCGACACCTAGCAGGAGCTGAGCTAAACTGGAGGTGGAAAAATGGTCAAAATATGGCATGAGCCGAGCTCAACTGAAGGTGGAGAATATAGTCAACACCTAACAGGATCCAAGCTCAACTGAAGGTGGAAAAGAGGTCGACACTTAGCAGGAGCCGAGCTCAATTAAAGGTGGAGAATATAGTCGACACCTAGCAGGAGCCGAGCTCAATTGAAGGTAGAGAAGAGGTCGACACCTAACAGGAGTTAAGCTCAACTGAAGGTGGAGAATATAGCCGACACCTAGCAGGAGCCGAACTCAACTGAAGGTGTAAAAGAGGTCGGCACCTAGCAGGAGCCGAGCTCAACTGAAGGTAGACAATATAGTCGACACCTAGCAGGAGCTGAGCTTAACTGGAGGTGGAAAGTTGTTGGGTCCGGCGTTCCTTCACTTGACCCGTGGCGCTCTACTACTTATATAAAAAATTAAGTAGCACCCTCTCCAACAGTCCGGGCTTTTGGTGCAGTTGGGTATGCGCTTGATCCTTCAATTGGTATCAGAGGGAGGTTACGGGTTCAAGACCGGGGGAACGCTATTAAATCCTGATTTTTCCCTTCTACCTGTGTGGGTCCGGTGGGTCAGGCAACCGTGGACATGTGGTAACCCCACCTCTGAGCCGTGTGGGCCATGTGGTAACCCCACCTCTGAGTCGACGGGTTGTGTTGGACGCCGGGAGGGGGGGATTGTTGGGTCCGGCGTTCCTTCACTTGACCCGTGGCGCTCTGCTACTTATATAAAAAATTAAGTAGCACCCTCTCCAACAGTCCGGGTTTTTGGTGCAGTTGGGTATGCGCTTGATCCTTCAAAAGTATAGTCGACACCTGGCAGGAGCCGAGCTCAACTGAAGGTAGAGAATATAGTCGACACCTAGCAAGAGATGAGCTCAACTGAAGGTGGAAAAGTGGTCGAAACCTAGCAGGATCCGAGCTCAACTGAAGGTAGAGAAGAGGTCGAGACCTAGCAGGAGCCGAACTCACCTGGAGGTGGAGAAGAGGTCGACACCTGACATGATTTGATCTCAACTGAAGGTGGAGAAGAGGTCGACACCTAACAGGAGCCGAGCTCAACTGAAGGTGGAGAAGAGGTCGACACCTAGCAGGAGCCAAGCTCACCTGAAGGTGGAAAAGAGGTCGACACGTAGTAGGAGCCGAGCTCAACTGAAGGTGGAGAAGAGGTCGACACCTAACAGGAGCTGATCTCAGCTGAAGGTGGAGAAGAGGTCGACACCTAGCAAGAGTCGAGCTCAACTAGAGGTGGAAAAAAGGTCGACGCCTCGCAGGAGCCGAGCTCAACTAAAGGTGGAGAAGAGTTGAGACCTAATCAGGAGGAAGCTCAACTGAAGGGTGAGAGTATAGTCGACACCTCGCAGGAGCCGAGCTCAACTGGAGGTGAAGAATATAGTCGACACCAAGCAGGAGCCGAGCTTAACTGGAGGTGGAAAGTATAGTCGACACCTAGTAGGAGTCGAGCTCAACTAGAGGTGGAGAGTATAGTCGGCATCTAGCAGGAGCCGAGCTCAACTGGCAGTGGGAAAGAGTTGACACCCTAACAGGAGCCAAGCTCAACTGGCAGTGCGAAAGAGTCTACACCCTAACAGGAGCCAAGCTCAACTGACGGTGGGAAAGAGTCGACTCGGGAGGCAAGTAGTTGGTCTGCAAGAGGGGAGCTCGTACAGAGATCACAGACTACGATATCACTCCAACGAGGAATCGTGTTGGAGTCGATAGCTCTTAGGATTTGGGCTCAACTGGAGTGGTGTGAGTCAACTCGGGGAGGCAAGTAATCGGTCTGCAGGAGGGGAGCTCGTACAGAGATCACGGACTACGACATCACTCCAACGAGGAACTGTGTTGGACTCGACAGCTCTCAGGAGCTGGGCTCAACCGGAGTGGTGTGAGTCGACTCGGGGAGGCAAGTAGTCGGTCTGTAGGAGGGGAGCTCGTACAGAGATCACAGACTACACTCCAACGAGGAACCGTGTTGGAGTCGACAGCTCTCAGGATCCGGGCTTAACTGGAGTGGTGTGAGTCGACTCGGGGAGGCAAGTAGTCGGTCTGCAAGAGGGGGGCTTGTACAGAAATCACAAACAATGGCATCACTCCAACGAGTAATCGTGTTGGAGTCGGCAGTTCTCAGGAGCTAGGCACAACTAGAGTGGTGTGAGTCGACTCGGGGAGGCAAGTAGTCGGTCTGTAGGATGGGAGCTCATACAGAGATCACAGACTATGACATCACTCCAACGAGGAACCATGTTGGAGTCGACAGCTCTCAGGAGCCGAGCTCAATTGGAGTGGTGTAGGTAAACTCGGGAGGCGAGTAGTCGGTTTGCAGGAGATGAGCTCGTACAGATATCACAGACTACGACAACACTCAAACGAGGAAACTATCTCACCCGAGGGGGTTTGTGGACGATATACAGGAGGGGAGCTCGGGTAGGGACTCGGACTTACGATAACTCCACGACTCGAGGATTTCAATTGGTGTTGAGGTAGTTTGTCCTATTGCTTAAGAGATTGTCAAGGAGTCAAATGCTTCAATATCTTTCAGGATGAAGGAATTCTAAAGAGAACGACGATCTTTCCTCCATCGAGTTGGGAGGTTGGCGTCCAGACCTGTTCATGATAGTTCCTCAAGTCGGAGGAGAGATGCAATTGGGGGTAGCTAGGCCGACATGCAAGGGGGGAGCTGATCTCGGCCGTCAATACATGGGTTCGGTCTTACAAGGACGCTTATATCCCGAGGCATCGTCTTATCGTCCGCCCTGGGCTATCTAGTAGAAACAGGTCGAAGACTCATTTCCCAACCCAACCGTGGAGATCGTTTTCAGCTCTGCCACTTGGTTATGAAAACCAGAGTACAAGCGAAGGGAAATGGTCCTCGGGGGTCCTACTATACACTCTCGAGTCCACCATCCTTCCGCGAACTTGCACTTTTTAGAGCATGGCAGGTTATCCCGCCTTGGTAGTAACAAAGATGCGTCCCACCCCACGGGACAAACCATCGCTAAGAGCGGGTCTTCCTTCATTGAGTTTAGGAGATTAGCGTCCAGACCTGTTCCTGATAGTCTTTCCAGTGGGAGGAGAGATGCAATCAGGGGTAGTTAGGCCGACATGCAAGGGGGGAGCTGATCTCGACCGTCAATGCAGGGGCTCGGTCTTACAAGGACGCTTAAATCCCGATGCGTCTTCCCATCATCCGCCCTGAGCTTTTTAGGAGGATCAGGTCGGATGCAGGTTTCCCAAACCGATCATTGAGATCGCTTTCTGCCTACTATGCCTGTTTGATACACTTTCAAGAAGAGAAGCTAAATCCCCATATTTCAGGGTGTTAGAGAAATATCATCGATATATAAGTGTGAACAAGCGTACCATTCCCCCTATAGGTAAAATCATTTCAGGTTATCATAACTCAAGGTATTCGAAGAGATGACATGAATAACATGACAGCCTGGTTATTGAAGCGATAACCTCATGCGTTTAAACTTGCAGAATCGGACCGAATACCATAGTTGTTGAAGTAGTGATCTCGCGAGTATGGAACTCGCGGAATTAAAGGAGAGCACCATAGCTGTTGAAGAGATCACCTCGCGAGTATGAAACTTGCGGAATTGAAGAGAGCACCTAGCTGTTGAAGAGATCCCCTCCCGAGTATGGAACTCGCGGAATTGAAGAGAGCACTTGGTAATCATGAAGAGCATCAAGAGTAGGAGCTCGTAGAATACTAGTTTGAAGATGCCTTGAGTAAGCCGTCTCATGGAATGTAAGTTGTCGGAGGAGATCATCGCAGGTAGGAGCTTGTAGAACACCTCGAATGTTTTTCCCTGGTAGTGAACACATCGTGATTTGCCTTGTTTGTCAGTCATACAAAAAGTACCCACGGACTTTACCAAAGCACCCTTAAATATGAACATGTATGAAAAACACCACTATTGAAAAAAGAGATGAATCGGGCGAAGGGTAAGTCGCCCAGATCCTGAGCTATCCCGGCCTTGCGAGTAAGTCGCCTGCGGAAATCGCCTATGGGCGAGTAACAAAGATACTCGCCCCTTCAACTCGCCTTTGGGCGAGTAACAAAGATACTCACCTCTTTGAAGTCGCCAATCCTGCCTATACTCGCCTATGAGCGAGTAACAAGGGAGCTCGCCAACCTGCGAACATGACACCTGCGAGTTAATTTGGAGCTCGTTGTATGAAGCTCGCCAGAGCATATCGCCACCTGCAACTCGCCTGCATGAACTCGCTTGCATATGCTCGCTAACCGAAGTCATCATCTGGAACTCGCCTAAGGAGGTCGCGATCTGGAACTCTCTTATGAGCGAGTAATAGGTAAGCTCGCCCCCATGAAGCCGTCGAGCTTGAAAGTCGTTATCGTCAAGTCGCCTATGAGCAAGTAACCAGGAAACTCGCCCACCTTGTCGAGAACTCGCCCACCTTATCGAATGCTCGCGAGTTTCTGTCTTTGGTCTCTAACTCGCCATCTTAAAATATGAAGCATTCTTGCAAAAATTTCTTCATCGGCTACTATCCACGCTCACCGCACCAAGTGTTGAAGCCAGGAAAATTCCCAACTTTAAGAATCAGATCAAGGCAACCTAAGGCTACTGATTCCGCAACAAGGCTAAACGGCTAAGGAGACTACGATAAAGAAGGAAGCCAATAAACATGACCCCGGATGCTGCGGTAGGAAGGTCCCACCACGTACCCGAATGCTTGGAAGAAGCAACCCCTACACAACCAAAATTGGTTGAGCAAGGTACGAGGGAGACTAGCTTGTAACTAAGTCGCGAGATCGCGACCTGGTCTCTATGGAAAAGGAATCAAAGGCTCAGTTGGTATCCAAAAAGAAGAGCTTGTGAGATCATTGCTGGGATTTCAAGTGCCTCTCCTCATACCCCTAGGGTCTTATATATAGGGAAATTCAGGTGGAGGGGGGGTCTATTTATACCCCCACCCCTCAGCGACTTTCTGGTGGAACTCGCACGGCTGGGCGGGCAACTGGCCTAGTCGCCTACCTGGCGAGTATGCGTGGGGAGCTCGCCATACTCGCTCAGGCCTTCTACAGGCTGGCGCGTTGACCAGACCTTTGTCTGGACCTTCTGACTTTGACCTTTGCTGACCTGGCCCTGGAGGGGCCCCTACTCGACGAATATGGGTTGTACACTATGATAATGAGAAGTCTAGTAAAAAGTTTGTTTAGTCTTTCATCTTTGGGTGATGATCATGTTTATGAGGGGTGTTAGTATGGGAAGCCACATCGCATCCCATTTGATAAGTCCTTGTCCAGGTGTAAGGCACCACTAGAGTGCATTCACGATGATCTGATGGGACCGTGCAATACCCATAATCTCGGAGAGAGCAGAAACATGCTAGTCTTTATTGATGATTTCACCAGATATACCTGGGTGTATTTCATGAAGGAGAAGTCAGAGGTTTTTCAGAAGTTTGTGGAGTTTAAAAAACTCGTTTAAGTTGTGATAAGGATGCATGTTAAGAAGTTAAGGACGGAAAATGGTGATAGTTTACTTCTCATGAGTTCGCCAACTTCTGTAGGATACACGGGATCAAGAGGGATTTGACGTGTGGTCACACTCCATAACAGAATGGGATGGAGGAGAGGAAGATCTGTCATCTGGCAAAGACCTGTAAAAGCTGGCTTCATGCCAAAGAAATTCTCAGGGCTTTTTGGGAGGAGGAAATGACCTGTGAAACTTATGTCATCAATCAGATGTATTTAAATACTAACAACATGAAGTCTCCATATGAGCTGAAGTTTAAGGAGATTCCAAATGCAGCACACCTTCGGGTGTTTGGATCTACCTGCAATGTGCACGTTCCAAACACTCTCAAGACTAAGCTGGATGCAAAGGCAATAAAGCTTGTCTTCATTGGCAATGACAAGCCGAAGAATGGATGGAAGTGCATGGATCTAGAGACAAAGAGATTCGTTGTCTCAAGGGATGTGGTATTCGATGAGCTAAAATAATACCAGGGTAGTTCCTATGTGGAACTACAAGAGAGTATGGTAGAAGGAAGGTGAGAAGAAGCTACTAGTGATCTTTTGGTGGAGTTGCCTGAGATTCCAGGAGCTTCAGTTACGTCAAGCTTAGGGGCATGCACTTCTGGTTCTGAAAGCAGGGGGAGCAATGATCCATGTGTACCTGGTAGGAGAGTTAATGCAGAAGAAGCAGCCGAAGTGGTGGAACATGATCAGACCTTGTGGAGGTTAAAGATGACCATTATACCACCAGCTCAGTACAGAGATGCCAACATTGTGAGTTTTGTCTCATGTTTCGTTGCAGGCCCTCTGGACGAGCGGGAGCTGTTATGCTATGAAAACACCGTTGGAGTAAATAAGTGGGAAGAATGAAACTTGGGACCTCTAGCAGCAGCTTCTGAGGTTAGGCGACCTCAACGGCGTAGGTAGTATAGGTTCAGGGGGGGCACGTGCCCCCCCCCCCTGATTTTTCGCGGATTCCGCCCTTTTCACCATCCCTCTCCCGATCCAGCTAGGTTTTCAATACCGGCGTTGCTCCCCTCTCGATCCCGATCCCGGCGCTGCTCCCCTCTACGCTGCTGATCGATGCTGCTCCCCGAGCCCGATTCCGCCCTTTTCACGATCCCGGCGTTGCTCTCCCGATCCCGGCGTTGCTCTCCCGATCCCGGCGTTGCTCTCACGATCCCGGGTAAGCTTCTTCTTCTTCTTCTTGGAATTGTTTTTTTGTTTGGAATTGTTCTAACTGCTAAATTATTCTTCTATAATTGTTTGGAATTGTTCTAACTGCTAAATTGTTCTTCTATAACTGTTTGAAATTGTTTGGAATTGCTCTAACTGCTAAATTGTTCTTCTATAACTGTTTGAAATTGTTCTTCTATAACTGTTTGGAATTGTTCTTCTATAACTGTTATTATGTTTGGAATTATGTTAGGAATTGTTCTTCTAACTGCTATTGGAATTATGGGTGAAGGTCAGATTGTGTGTGTTGGTAATTGGAGTTAGGGTCAGATTATGTTAGGAATTGTTTGGAATTTTGGGGGAGGGGTAATTGGAGTTAGGACGATCTCAGTTGCATGGGGTGGGCAAATTTTGGGGGAGGGGTAATTTGAGGTAGCACCAGCAAATTTAACATATTGTCGCAGACACTATCTACTTTTTGACAAGTTTTAGGACTGGCTTTCAGCAATGCTTTTAACGCATCTTCTACTTTTTGACAAGTTTTGTTCATAAACACAGTTTTGATCTATGATCTATTTTTTAGTTACTTTCAAGTTTTTGACTCTCTGATCTATTTTTTAGTTGCTCTATCAATATCAATACTAATTCTTAAGCGATTAATAATTTTCCTCGCGGGCCTGGTACGGTCGCGCTTGGCCGTAGGGGCAGTGCCCCGTGTACCCTGTATGGAATTAAATTGATAGCTGTTGAAAAATAGATTGCTTAACTTATTTCATTATTGAAGTTAGATACATCCCTAAAGTTATTTAATTTATTTCATTATGTTGTGACTTCTGCTTCAATATTTGATCCAATGATCCTAATCTACAATATCAAACCATGTTCAAATTTCTTAAATTGATAGCAGTTGAAAAATAGATTGTTTAAGTTATTTCATTATTGAAGTTAAATACCATTAATCCACTAGACATTTTAACAGTCATGGAGAGATATTTCACTAAAGAGCATCGTGCGAGAGTCAATATAAAAGACCTTCCAAAGAATCCAAGATTGCAAACTCGAATTACTAATTACAGTCCAAATGATCAACGTGTTGTAGTCAATATGGAATACCTTCCAACAGATCCAGGATTGCGACCTCGAATTACTAATTACAGTTCAAATGATCAAGACCAAGTTCGTAGGGCATATTTACTTGCAGGTCTGTGTCAGCCTCGTGACCATGCCTTTCCTAAAAAGATATTCGGGAACAAATTACGACGTTTTAATAAGGATTGGTTTTGATTATATTCTTCATGGTTAGAATATAGTGTATCAAAAGACTCTGCATACTGCTTATGTTGTTATCTTTTCAAGCCTGGTATTGGAGATCAAGCGGGTGGTGATTCATTTGTTGGTGAGGGCTTTTCAAATTGGAAAAAGAATGATAGACTCCAATCTCATGTTGGAGGTTCTAATAGTGCTCATAATCAAGCTGTGGCAAAATGTCAAGATTTATTAAAGCAAAAATAACATATTCAAACAGTGTTTGAGAAACAAGCAAAGCAAGATGAGGATGATTATCTCATTCGGTTGAATGCAGCCATAGATTGTATACGGTTTCTTCTAAGACAAGGCATTGCATTTCGTGGTCATGATGAATCTGAAAATTCAAGTAATCGAGGTAATTATCTTGAACTTTTGAAGTTACTTGCTGATCATAACGATGAAGTAAAAGCTGTGGCATTCGGAAACGCCCCACAAAATGTGAAATTGACTTCACCAGATGTTCAGTAAGATATTGTTACAGCTGCAGCAAGTGAGACACTCAAAGTAATTATTGAAGAAATTGGTGATGTACTTTTTTCAATTTTAGTCGATGAAGCCCGTGAAATATCAGTTAAGGAGCAAATGGCTGTTGTTGTACGTTATATTAACAAAAAAGGAAATGTTATTGAGCGTTATGTGGGTATTGAACATGTTTCTAGCACTAGTGCTATTTCCCTCAAAGAAGCCGTGGAAAAATTATTCTCTAGACTTGGTCTAAGTTTTTCAAAATTAAGGGGGCAAGGATATGTTGGAGCTAGTAATATGCAAGGGGAGTTTAATGGTTTAAAAGCACTTATATTGAAAGACAATCCTTCTGCATATTATGTCTGGTGTTTTGCGCATCAATTACAACTGGCTCTTATAGCAGTGGCAAAGAATCATGAAGATATTGCAATGATGTTCTTTGTGACTAATAATGTGGTGAATGTTGTTGGAGCTTCGTCCAAACGACGTGATATTCTCAGGGGCAAACATGCTGCAAAGGTTGTTGAAGCACTTAATGTTGGAGAACTTGCTAGTGGACAAGGTTTAAATCAGGAAACCAATCTTAAACGTCCAGGTGATACACGTTGGGGATCATACTATGGTACTTTAGTTAGTTTGATTACTATGTTTGAAGCAGTGATTGATGTGCTTGAAATTGTTAGAATGGAAGGTCCAAAAGGAGATCAACGGACAATGACAAGGATGTTATTGGGATCAATGCAATCATTTGAGTTTGCATTTACTCTTCACTTGATGAGAACAATTTTGGCTATTACTTCCGAGTTATCTCAGGCACTTCAAAGACATGATCAAGATATTGTGAATGCGATTTCTTTGGTTGAATTATCAAAGAAACGACTCCAGCATATGAGGGATGATGGATGACAATCATTATTTGAAGTGGTTTCAACTTTTTGTGAGAAGAATGAAATTATTGTTCCGAATATGAATGAGAGATTTATAGCTCAAGGAAAAGGAAAACGTAAAGCTCCAATAATTACAAATTTGCATCATTATCAGGTAGAGATTTTCTACAATGTTATCGATATGCAACTTCTAGAACTCAAAACACGTTTTGACGAGGGGACTAGTGAGTTACTTCTTTGTGTAGCTTGTTTGACTCCATCCAACTCATTCTTTAGCTTTGATAAGGATAAGTTGATTCGTCTGGCAGAGTTTTATCCCGAAGATTTTTCCCCAATGGAGGTTTTAATACTTCACGATCAGCTGGAAACATATATTTTTGACATGAGATCGAATAAGGAGTTTTTAATGCTGCATGGAATTTCCGATCTTGCTAAGAAGATGGTGGAAACGGGAAGAAACAGAACTTATCCACTAGTATATTTGCTCTTGACTTTAGCTTTAATCTTACCTGTTGCAACTGCTAGTGTTGAAAGAGTATTTTCAGCCTTGACTTGTGTGAAGAATCGACTTCGAAATAAAATGAGTGATCAATGGTTGAACAATGGTTTGTTGGTATACATAGAAAAAGATGTTTTTGATGGAATTGATAATGAATCTATCATAGATTATTATCAAAATATGAAGACACGTCGAATTAAGTTGTCGAGCCAGAAAAAAAGGCTTGATTGATCTTTTATGAAATGCTTTTGGTCTAATATTTTTGTTACAATGTATGACACTTAAAAAGTTTGTTTGATTTCAAGTAAGTTGTTTTCAAATATAATCAAAGAGTGTGTAGCTCTTATTTTTACACTTAAATGTGAGATTACATACTTTGTATCATCATTGTTAATATGAAGCTCATTTTACTTTTAAAATTACTGTTTAAAGCAAATAACATTTAATTTATTATTGTCGTAAAATAGTGCCCCCACTCAAGCAAAATTCTGGCTACGCCCCTGGGCGACCTTGCGGTCAGGCAACCAAGAAGTGCGAACTGGGTTATTTCTTCAGCAGTCAATTAGCAGCAGTTCGCGCAGCTAGAGATGCAGTCTGACAGTTCAGCGGTTGGTGGCTTGGGCTGTTTGCACGACCTTGCAGATAACAAGGGGATTGGCCACTTGGCAGTCACAGTGTTATGTTTTGTCATTTTTGTTTCTTGTTTATTTTTTGTGGTTTTCATCGGGTGCATTGTAAAATCATGTCTTACAATGTATGCCTCGTATTGTAAAGAAGATTATTAATACTGATTTACTTGACTTGATTGATTGAATGTTCCAGCGACCTTTCCATTTCAATAAAATTTTTACAAAAAAAACTTTCAACTTAAAGGCTCAAGTCTTTGTGTAGAGTCCAACAATAATAAATAAGGACAAAAATATTGATTGTCGCCTCTGAGAAACATGAGATTAGGAAAGAAGGAAGGAAGGTCCAAAAGTTAAAAGAAAAATTGAAGAAGTCAGATAGTATAGGCTGAGGAAAAGGAAAAGTGGGATTAGAGATCAAACAACTACAAAGGTGTTGGATAAAACTGAAGGAATCGATACATATGATAATCCATTAATTAAAATCTTCCATATCCCAGCAATCACCAAGTGCGGCCGGATTCCGCGCGTGAAAAAATCTAATTCATTCGTTAACGTCCACCTAAGAAATTTCATTCACGCTTATGTTGCAAACGAATAATGTTTGCTAGATAATCCTTAACAAATGACGATTTAACCCATGCATTTATAACAGTCACCTCCGTGCCAAACGAACAATTTTAAGGTCAGGACCGTGAACGATAAGCATCATCATGTGTTGGGGTGGTGAATCACTTCAGGGCCTCTTGTTTCTCACACCGGGTTAGCCCATGTGAGCTTAGAGGCAAGGGAGTGTGAAGCAGCCCCTGTATGCATTCTTGTTCCTCTGTTTGAGGAGAGGTCGACGATCGTCGAGCTCACGCTTGAGCGTCGACCTCAGCTGGATCGTCGAGCTCTCGCTTGAGCGTCGACCTGGGCTGGATCGTCGAGCTCACGCTTGAGCGTCGACCTCCGCTGGATCGTCGAGCGTCGACCTCGGGTGAGATCGTCGACCTCGGGTGAGATCGTCGACCTCCGGTCGACGCCCGATCGTCGAGCTCGGTTCTGCGTTCGACGTTTTTTGAGTTGTTTTTTTCTCCTGAGTATTTATATCCCGTTTTTTCGGGGATTAGGGTAAGCGAAGCAATTTCAGAGAGACTGGAGGCGTCGTATTTCCTGAAGAAGACGTATACGAGGTTTATCGTTGGAGGCGTCGTTCAGGGGAGTTTTTTTTTTCCTCGGTAGTTTCTTGTCCAAAAGAAGGTGAAGGTAGGGTCGGCTTTGGCCTTTGTAACCCTTTTGTAACCTATAATCTTTTGGTGAATACAAGAAGGAGGAGAAGAAGGGGAGAGAGGACGTAGCCCGGTTTTTGGGTGAACCTCTGTATTTGTGGTGTTGTGTTCTGTGCTTGTGTTTGCTCTGCATCTATTTGTGTTTTCTGTATTCGGCTTTGCCTCTTCTCGGCACGCCCGTTTTCTTACATTTGGTATCAGAGCCAGGTTCGCTCGATTCTCAGATATGAGCTCAGGAGGTGTGCGGATCGAGATAGAGAAATTCGATGGAAGCAGATTTGATCTGTGGAAGATGAAGATGGAGGATCTTCTGGTGGATCGTGATTTGTGGGGGGCAATAGCTGATGATCCACCAACCGAGAAGGCTGCTGTGGATGTGGTTGCAGCCTGGACAAAGACAGATCGAAAAGCCAAAGGTCTTATCAGACTCTTTCTCACAGACTCTGTTTTGACAAATGTGATGGAGGAGACTTCCGGCCAAGGTCTATGGCGGAAGTTGGAAACCCTATATCAGAGCAAGTCCCTTGTGTAACACCCCAAAAAGACCCCAAAGGACTCAAAATGATTTTTGAGGTACAGGTAATTTTACACGGCCTGGGACACGGGCGTGTCCCAGGGAGTGTCGGGGGTACACGGCCTGGGACACGGGCGTGTCCCAGGGCGTGTCCGAATTAAATTTCGAGATTAGCCTATTCGAGTCAGAAAAGTACACGGCCTTGAACACGGCCGTGAACACGGGCGTGTCAGGTTGGACACGGGCGTGTCAGATGCCGTGTTCCGACCCGTGTACTGGTTGCAGCTCGATGAAGCAGGTTTGACACGGGCGTGTCTCAGGATGACACGGGCGTGTCAGGTTCGACACGGGCGTGTCGATACCCGTGTTATTCAGTCGGTTCAAACTGCGTGTGCCGCTTAAGGGTACACGGCCTGTGACACGGGCGTGTCACAGGCCGTGTCAGCCAAAAATTGGGTTTTTTGGGCAAATCGTGGCCATTCAGATTCTTTCTTTGGATCCAAGGGCTCAGGTGAATCCTGGCTGGATTAAATTCGTCAAGGGGTGATGAAGAAGGCATTCTTCATTTTTCTTAAGGAAGAGAGAAAGAGAGAGGAAGAAGAAGGAGGAGGAGAGCAAGCCACCGGCGGAGTTCCCGTGGTCCGATTCGTGATCCGAAGCCGGCGTTGTGAAGGCAAGGCTGCTGCGGTTCTTTCTCACCGGCTAGTTTTCGATGGCTCCGAAGAGATCGACAAGGGTAACGATCTCCCTCCTTGGACATGTGAAGTCCTTCTTTTCTGCATTGCATAGGGAAAACCCTTCCCCGCGAGTGTGCGGTGGGTTGTGGTGTCCCTTGGGGTAGATATGTGAAGTCCCCCTTGTTAGAGGCCGGAATTGGAGTACGGCTCTAGGCATGCTGTGTGAAGCCCATCTGGACATGGTCTGGATTGGTGATGCTTGTTTGCATATCGGAGAAGGCTCCGTGATTATGGCTTGTGATGCCTTGTGCCTACCTGTTGCTTGGTGCGGCAGGAAGTACTGGACGATGTCCAGGAAATGAAGAGGGTTGGATGCAACTCTTGTGGCCGTGTGTTGCCACTTTGTGAGCGGTTGAGCTGTTGGGCTGCAACTCGATGAAAAGGCAGATTGCCGAACAGGAAAGGTGAAACCGACCCGCGCCTATAAATAGCCATGGATACTTCCGTATTCGAGGTGGCACGGCGACTTGAGCAACGGGGGGTGGCTGATCCGTACCTGCGTTAGGTCCGTCCGACTTGGAAGCCTGGTTATAGGTTTTGTTGGAGCGCCTAATGAGAGTCTTAGGCCCGCGCGCCGGAAAGACTAGAATGCTCAAATACCGTGTAGACGGTGGTGTTGACCCTGGTATTCCGGTACACCAAGAATGTGCCCTGAGTGCACGGACTGTCGGGCCGTGTGGCCGATAGTTGTGATGGCTTGAATGTGCCTGCGCGCACATAGTTGCTATTCGATGATGCCATGCTTTGCAGGGAAAGAATGCTCATGCCCCGAGAAAGGGGTAGGATTGTTATAATTGGGTCAGCTGAATGCTGACCGTTGCATTGTTTGCCACCGGTTGGGTGGATTGTTCCCGTGCAGGTGCTGGAGAGCCAAGTGGTAAGTGATGGGCTGAAGCCCTACTGCTGTTGCTGCTGCTGCTGCGGCTAGCCTTTGAAGGCTAAGCGAATGTTTTGGTTGTTCTCTTTTACTCATGTATGGCCGGCCTGCGCGCCGAGGTTTGTAAATCATGTTGTATGTAAAGAGGAACTGTAAGGCCTTAAGGCCAAACCCTTTGTTGTACATTCCATGGTTTTATATATAAAGTGGTTTTATATATTGGACATTCCTGTTTAGAGTTCAAAGTTGTAACTTAAATCTTCCGCTAGAATGCTCTGAGTTAGGATTCGTATGGTTTGGTATTATCCTGTGACCTCACCGTCTGTTTGTGGCATATAGTGTGGGGCCCCGGCCGGACCTTCTACTATACGTCATTCAACGGATGTGGTCGTTACATTTTGGTATCAGCTTTTGTCGGTCTTCCTCTTTCGAATTCGTGGTCGAATTCTTTTGTGGGGTGGCGAGCACGTGTTTGTGCGACCTGCTGTAACGCTAATGAACTCTGGAATGTCCATTAAGGAATGTACAAAATCTTGTTTGAGGAATCTGCGCGTTCCTTTTTGTGTTGTTTTGCTTGCATACGTTTGCTAATGTGTGTCTTGTCCACCTATAGGTGACGCGTAGTGGTGCTGGGAAGTCTGAGCCCCAGCGCTCTGATGAGAGTGCGGCACCAGCTGAGGTGCCAACACCTCCTCCATCTGCGGAAACTGTTCGCTTAGTGGCTGAGGCGCTATTTGCCATGATTCAGCCGACCGGGCAAGCGCAGCCGCAGTAGTGCCAGTTCGTGTTGATGTAAGACCCGAGCCGGTTGATGCTGTAGATCCACGAGCAGCTGACCGACAGTTGAAGCAATTCATGAGCTTCAGTCCTCCTACGTTTGCGGGAATGGGATCCCCAACGCAGGCGGAAGATTGGTTATCGCGTGTCAAGCGGATAATGACAGCGATCAGGGCGGAGGAAACTCTTAAGGTCACCTTGGCCACCTTCATGCTTGAAGGAGAGGCGCGGTTGTGGTGGGACGAGGTTGAGGTACACCATTTGGCGGGCAGGCAATTAACACAAGTGTCGATTGAGGAGTTCTCTCGGATATTTCTAGCGAAACATGTCCCAGCGGCGCAACGCATTGCTATGGAAAATGAGTTCCAACGGTTAAAGCAAGGGGAAGATAGTGTGGATATCTACTTGCATGAGTTTACCAGGTTGGGACGATATGCGGGTACAATCTTCGCGGATGACCAAAGGAAAACGAATCGGTTCTATGAAGGATTGCGGGATGAGTTGCGATTCCTGCTTTCAAGTTCAGTGAGCCAAGGGTTTCAGGCGTTGGTTGATACTGCGTGCGCGTTGGAGAAGGACATGAGGCGGGTGCAAGGGAATAAGGGCTTGGTGGTGTCAAAACCAGAGTTTCAAGCACCTCGCCCGAGCAAGTTGTTTTACCAGAAGAAAGGGGGCAAGAGGTCCAAGCCATCTGGGCAAGTGACTACGACCGTTGTGTCGGGAGCGACATCAAGGACGGATTCTCGTACATGCTATAACTGTGGCCGGGTGGGGCATATTGCTCGTGACTGTCGGGTTGTTCAGCCCAAAGGGGACAAGAAGACGGGTGCGTCTTATGCTGAGAAGGGAAAAGCGGTGGTTGATTCCTCTGCGTCCCAGGCGCAGCCCCGAATCTATCAACTTGGCCAACAGGAAGCGATTAAGCAAAGTGACGTCGTCACAGGTACGAGTTGATTTAGCTTACTTGCTTAGGTGCTATTATTTTTGGTTATGTATAGCTTGTGCATGATGTGTGTGCTGCAGGCTTTGTCCTGATTCGGAATAATTTGGCGAGAGCCCTGTTTGATACGGGTGCTTCACATTCTTTTCTGTCTGAGGATTTCGTATCTCGCATTGGGGTACCAAGTCATGTGACGGTGGATAGTACAAGGGTGCTGTTGCCGAATGGCTGTGTGATGCTTGCGGATAGGGCTTGCGATGTGGATGTGCAAATAGGAAGTCGGGATTTCGGTTTGAGTGCAGCTGTGCTACCATTATCGGAGTTTGATGTGATCTTTGGTATGGACTGGCTCTCGGAGCAGCGTGCCTTTATTGATTGCAACTCCAAGGAGACTACACTGGGCCAGAATACCGGACTTGTGACGAAGTTCGCTGGTATGCGAGGAGTTGGCGGGACTCTGTTGTCTGCACTCCAAGTCGTCAATGATGTTCGGAAGGGCGCGGAGTTATTCTTCACGCTAATTCAGGCTGTTGAGCCAAAGGCCAGTGTCGGTGAAGTACTAGTTGTGTCAGAGTTTG
The DNA here is from genome assembly GCA_039513925.1 of Platanthera zijinensis. Taxonomy (NCBI): domain Eukaryota; kingdom Viridiplantae; phylum Streptophyta; class Magnoliopsida; order Asparagales; family Orchidaceae; genus Platanthera; species Platanthera zijinensis. Next base: position 21,895,565 of record CM077085.1, on the reverse strand, counting down.
CCGACATGTTTCCTAAAGATCTTCCTGGGTTACCACCCCAGCGGGAGATTGACTTCTCTATTGAGTTGGTGCCAGGTGCGAAACCTGTGGCCCGCTCTCCATATCGCGTTGCGCCAAAAGAGATGGCTGAGTTGAAAGTCCAATTGCAAGAATTGTTGGAGCAGGGATATATACGCCCAAGTATGTCACCTTGGAGCGCGCCTATTCTCTTTGTGAAAAAGAAAGACGGTAGCTTACGGTTGTGTATTGACTACCACGAGTTGAATAAGCTGACGGAGAAAAATAAATATCCGATCCCGCGGATTGATGACCTCTTTGATCAGCTGGCGGGATCAACGGTCTATTCCAAGTTGGATTTGAAATCGGGATACTATCAGCTGCGGATTCGGGAAGGTGACATTCCCAAGACGGCGTTTGGAACACGCTACGGTCATTATGAGTTCACGGTAATGCCGTTTGGCCTATGTAATGCGCCTTCGGTATTTATGGACCTAATGCATCGAACGTTCCGAGAGTACTTGGATTTGTTTGTTATTGTGTTTATCGATGACATCTTAGTATACTCTCAGTCGGAAGAGGATCATGCAAACCATTTGCGGTTGGTTTTGCATACCCTGCGGAGGAATAAGCTTTATGCCAAGTTCTCAAAGTGTGAGTTCTGGTTCTCTTCAGTAGCCTTTTTAGGCCATGTGGTAAGCGGAGAAGGTATCGCGGTGGATCCGTTGAAGATAAGTGCCATTCGAGATTGGCCAGTGATGTCTTCAGTGGCCGAGGTCAGGAGCTTCCTTGGACTTGCGGGCTACTACAGACGGTTTGTGGAAAACTTCTCACGGATTGCTTTACCTCTGACCACGCTGACGAGAAAAGATCAAAAGTTCATTTGGACGCCGGAGTGCGCGCGAGCTTTTGAAGACTTGAAGAGTCGTTTGACCACGGCGCCTGTGTTGACATCGCCATGTGGTACCGATGGGTATGAGATCTATAGTGATGCATCAGGGAGCGGCTTAGGCTGCGTTCTTCTGCAGTTTGGTAAAGTGATTGCTTATGGCTCGCGTCAGTTGATAGTGCATGAGCGGAATTACCCCGTCCATGATTTGGAGTTGGCGGCGGTAATCTTTGCGCTCAAGTTGTGGCGGCACTATCTATATGGCGTTAAAGTGGATATCTATACAGATCACAAGAGCCTAAAGTATTTGTTGGATAAGAAGGATCTGAATATGCGACAACGAAGATGGATGGAGTTCCTCGGGGACTACACCTTCGAGATTCACTATACTCCCGGGAAGGGAAATGTGGTCGCTGATGCTTTGAGTCGAAAGACTCTGGTACGGGCAAGCTGGTTGCAGAGGCACGATCAGCGTTTGATCCAGGAATTGGAAGCATTGGAGATATCTTGCGTCGACAAGGGTTCGTCAACCGATGCATGCTTGAACTGGACGGAGGTGCAGTATGACCTTACAGACAGAGTTCGGCGAGCAACGGAGCTTGATGAAAGTCTCCAGCGCTATGCAAAAGATGGGCCGGAGGACCAATTCTCTTGGGATAACGGTTTGTTACGAAGAAATGGTCGAGTGTGCGTCCCAAGTGTGGGTAAATTGAGGGAAGAGTTGATGTACGAAGCTCACTTTGCAAAGTACTCAGTTCACCCAGGGAGCACAAAGATGTACAGAGATATGAAAAAGCTGTTCTGGTGGCCCGGATTAAAGAAAGATGTCGCACGTTATGTGGCTGAATGCAATACCTGTGCATTGGTGAAAGCAGAATGCCAGAAGCCTGGCGGTTTCCTGAAGTCGTTACCTATTCCGGAGTGGAAGTTCGATGATATTTCGATGGATTTCGTGCACGGGTTGCCGAGATCTCAACGCACTCATGATTCAATCTGGGTGATTGTGGACCGGTTGACGAAAGTGGCGCACTTCCTTCCAAACAGAAGAGACGATTCAGTGGAAACCTTGGCCAAGCTTTATGTGGAGCAAGTGGTTCGACTGCACGGTGTTCCTCGGAGCATCGTTAGTGACCGTGATGGGCGGTTCACATCGAATGATTGGCGGCTCGTTCATCAAATATTGGGTACAAAATTGGCGTTTAGTACGGCCTTTCATCCCCAAACGGATGGCCAGACTGAACGAACCAACAGGACGATGGAGGATATGCTCCGCATGTGCGCCCTAGACTTTGGTAAGAGATGGGAAGATTATATATTTTTTGTCGAATTTGCCTATAATAATAGCTACCAAGCGAGTATTGGTATGACACCATTTGAAGCTTTATATGGTCGTAAATGCCGTACACCGTTAGCTTGGGCAGAAGCAGGCGAATGTAAGCTGAATGGGAAAAAGGAAGTCGAAGAAGCTACCTCGATCATACGCTCTATTCGGGAGAGGCTATTGATAGCCCAAGATCGTCAAGCAAAGTACTACAATGCCAAACATCGGAACGTGGAGTTCGCGGTGGGTGATTGGGTATATTTGAAGATCAAACCCTTCAAAGGCGTGTCCAGGATTCGGCGTTTGAAAAAGCTAAGTCCGAGGTATCTTGGTCCATTTGAGGTGGTGGAGCGAGTTGGGGAAGCTGCTTATCGACTAGCACTTTCAGCAGACTTGGGTGGATTACATGATGTATTTCACATCTCAGTCCTTCGTAAGGCGGTGAAGGATCCAGCTCAAGTAGTGGAGAATGATCGGGTACCGGTCGAGTATGGGCTAACGACGAGGGTTAGACCCATTCGGATCGAGGATCGAGCCGAGAAATAGTTGCGGAACAAAGTGATCGGGATGGTCAAGGTCCGATGGGACAATTGTGGCCGTGAAGAGCTAACATGGGAGCGAGAGCAGACCATGCGAGCTGATTTTCCCGAGTTATTTGTATAAACTGTAGACCGTGTACTTTGTGTTATAACATAGTTATAGCATTGCTGGTTCTTGTTTCCTTACCGTGCAAATTTCGGGACGAAATTTTGTTAAGGGGGGAGGGTTGTAACACCCCAAAAAGACCCCAAAGGACTCAAAATGATTTTTGAGGTACAGGTAATTTTACACGGCCTGGGACACGGGCGTGTCCCAAGGCGTGTCGGGGGTACACGGCCTGGGACACGGGCGTGTCCCAGGGCGTGTCCGAATTAAATTTCGAGATTAGCCTATTCGAGTCAGAAAGTACACGGCCTTGAACACGGCCGTGAACACGGGCGTGTCAGGTTGGACACGGGCGTGTCAGATGCCGTGTTCCGACCCGTGTACTGGTTGCAGCTCGATGAAGCAGGTTTGACACGGGCGTGTCTCAGGATGACACGGGCGTGTCAGGTTCGACACGGGCGTGTCGATACCCGTGTTATTCAGTCGGTTCAAACTGCGTGTGCCGCTTAAGGGTACACGGCCTGTGACACGGGCGTGTCACAGGCCGTGTCAGCCAAAAATTGGGTTTTTTGGGCAAATCGTGGCCGTTCAGATTCTCTCTTTGGATCCAAGGGCTCAGGTGAATCCTGGCTGGATTAAATTCGTCAAGGGGTGATGAAGAAGGCATTCTTCATTTTTCTTAAGGAAGAGAGAAAGAGAGAGGAAGAAGAAGGAGGAGGAGAGCAAGCCACCGACGGAGTTCCCGTGGTCCGATTCGTGATCCGAAGCCGGCGTTGTGAAGGCAAGGCTGCTGCGGTTCTTTCTCACCGGCTAGTTTTCGATGCTCCGAAGAGATCGACAAGGGTAACGATCTCCCTCCTTGGACATGTGAAGTCCTTCTTTTCTGCATTGCATAGGGAAAACCCTTCCCCGCGAGTGTGCGGTGGGTTGTGGTGTCCCTTGGGGTAGATATGTGAAGTCCCCCTTGTTAGAGGCCGGAATTGGAGTACGGCTCTAGGCATGCTGTGTGAATCCCATCTGGACATGGTCTGGATTGGTGATGCTTGTTTGCATATCGGAGAAGGCTCCGTGATTATGGCTTGTGATGCCTTGTGCCTACCTGTTGCTTGGTGCGGCAGGAAGTACTGGACGATGTCCAGGAAATGAAGAGGGTTGGATGCAACTCTTATGGCCGTGTGTTGCCACTTTGTGAGTGGTTGAGCCGTTGGGCTGCAACTCGATGAAAAGGCAGATTGCCGAACAGGAAAGGTGAAACCGACCCGCGCCTATAAATAGCCATGGATACTTCCGTATTCGAGGTGGCACGACGAATTGAGCAACGGGGGGTGGCTGATCCGTACCTGCGTTAGGTCCGTCCGACTTGGAAGCCTGGTTATAGGTTTTGTTGGAGCGCCTAATGAGAGTCTTAGGCCCGCGCACCGGAAAGACTAGAATGCTCAAATACGTGTAGACGGTGGTGTTGACCCTGTATTCCGGTACACCAAGAATGTGCCCTGAGTGCACGGACTGTTGGGCCGTGTGGCCGATAGTGTGATGGCTTGAATGTGCCTGCGCGCACATAGTTGCTATTCGATGATGCCATGCTTTGCAGGGAAAGAATGCTCATGCCCCGAGAAAGGGGTAGGATTGTTATAATTGGGTCAGCTGAATGCTGACCATTGCATTGTTTGCCATCGGTTGGGTGGATTATTCCCGTGCAGGTGCTGGAGAGCCAAGTGGTAAGTGATGGTCTGAAGCCCTACTGCTGTTGTTGCTGCTGCTGCGGCTAGCCTTTGAAGGCTAAGCGAATGTTATAATTGGGTCCAGAAGCGTGGTCGGAGGATCGAAACCTCCCTCTGATACCAAAATGTAACGACCCCATCCGTTAAATGACGTATAGTAGAAGGTCCGGCCGGGGCCCCACACTATATGCCACAAACAGACGGTGAGGTCACAGGATAATACCAAACCATACGAATCCTAACTCAGAGCATTCTAGCGGAAGCTTTAAGTTACAACTTTGAACTCTAAACAGGAATGTCCAATATATAAAACCACTTTATATATAAAAATCCATGGAATGTACAACAAAGGGTTTGGCCTTAAGGCCTTACAGTTCCTCTTCCATACAACATGATTTACAAACCTCGGCGCAGAGGCCGGCCATACATGAGTAAAAGAGAACAACCAAAACATTCGCTTAGCCTTCAAGGCTAGCCGCAGCAGCCGCAGCAACAGCAGTAGGGCTTCAGCCCATCACTTACCACTTGGCTCTCCAGCACCTGCACGGGAACAATCCACCCAACCTGTGGCAAACAATGCAACGGTCAGCATTCAGCTGACCCAATTATAACAATCCTACCCCTTTCTCGGGGCATGAGCATTCTTTCCTGCAAAGCATGGCATCATCGAATAGCAACTATGTGCGCGCAGGCACATTCAAGCCATCACAACTATCGGCCACACGGCCGACAGTCCGTGCACTCAGGGCACATTCTTGGTGTACCGGAATACCAGGTCAACACCACCGTCTACACGGTATTTGAGCATTCTAGTCTTTCCGGCGCGCGGGCCTAAGACTCTCATTAGGCGCTCCAACAAAACCTATAACCAGGCTTCCAAGTCGGACGGACCTAACGCAGGTACGGATCAGCCACCCCCCGTTGCTCAAGTCGCCGTGCCACCTCGAATACGGAAGTATCCATGGCTATTTATAGGCGCGGGTCGGTTTCACCTTTCCTGTTCGGCAATCTGCCTTTTCATCGAGTTGCAGCCCAACGGCTCAACCGCTCATAAAGTGGCAACGCACGGCCACAAGAGTTGCATCCAACCCTCTTCATTTCCTGGACATCATCCAGTACTTCCTGCTGCACCAAGCAACAGGTAGGCACAAGGCAACACAAGCCATAATTACGGAGCCTTCTCCGATATGCAAACAAGCATCACCAATCCAGACCATGTCCAGATGGGCTTCACACAGCATGCCTAGAGCCGTACTCCAATTACGGCCTCTAATAAGGGGGACTTCACATATCTACCCCAAGGGACACCACAACCCACCGCACACTCGTGGGGAAGGGTTTTCCCTATGCAATGCAGAAAAGAAGGACTTCACATGTCCAAGGAGGGAGATCGTTACCCTTGTCGATCTCTTCGGAGCCATCGAAAACTATCCGGTGAGAAAGAACCGCAGCAGCCTTGCCTTCACAACGCCGGCTTCGGATCACGAATCGGACCACGGGAACTCCGCCGGTGGCTTGCTCTCCTCCTCCTTCTTCTTCCTCCTCTCTCTTTCTCTCTTTCTCTCTTCACATGTCCAAGGGTGTTGTTGCCGAATGGCTGTGTGATGCTTGCGGATAGGGCTTGCGATGTGAATGTGCAAATAGGAAGTCGGGATTTCGGTTTGAGTGCAGCTGTGCTACCGTTATCGGAGTTTGATGTGATCTTTGGTATGGACTGGCTCTCGGAGCAGCGTGCCTTTATTGATTGCAACTCCAAGGAGATTACACTGGGCCAGAATACCGGGCTTGTGACGAAGTTCGCTGGTATGCGAGGAGTTGGCGGGACTCTGTTGTCTGCACTCCAAGTCGTCAATGCTGTTCGGAAGGGCACGGAGTTATTCTTCACGCTAATTCAGGCTGTTGAGCCAAAGGCAAGTGTCGGTGAAGTACTAGTTGTGTCAGAGTTTGCCGACGTGTTTCCTAAAGATCTTCCTGGGTTACCACCCAGCGGGAGATTGACTTCTCTATTGAGTTGGTGCCAGGTGCGAAACCTGTGGCCCGCTCTCCATATCGCGTCGCGCCAAAAGAGATGGCTGAGTTAAAAGTCCAATTACAAGAGTTGTTGGAGCAGGGATATATACGCCCAAGTATGTCACCTTGGAGCGCGCCTGTTCTCTTTGTGAAAAAGAAAGACGGTAGCTTACGGTTGTGTATTGACTACCGCGAATTGAATAAGCTGACGGAGAAAAATAAATATCCGATCCCACGGATTGATGACCTCTTTGATCAGCTGGCAGGATCAACGGTCTATTCCAAGTTGGATTTGAAATCGGGATATTATCAGCTAAGGATTAGGGAAGGTGACATTCCCAAGACGGCGTTTGGAACACGCTACGGTCATTATGAGTTCACGGTAATGCCGTTTGGCCTATGTAATGCGCCTTCGGTATTTATGGACCTAATGCATCGAACGTTCCGAGAGTACTTGGATTTGTTTGTTATTGTGTTTATCGATGACATCTTAGTATACTCTCAGTCGGAAGAGGATCATGCAAACCATTTGCGGTTGGTTTTGCATACCCTGCGGAGAAATAAGCTTTATGCCAAGTTCTCAAAGTGCGAGTTCTGGCTCTCTTCAGTAGCCTTTTTAGGCCATGTGGTAAGCGGAGAAGGTATCGCGGTGGATCCGTTGAAGATAAGTGCCATTCGAGATTGGCCAGTGATGTCTTCAGTGGCCGAGGTCAGGAGCTTCCTTGGACTTGCGGGCTACTATAGACGGTTTGTGGAAAACTTCTCACGGATTGCTTTACCTCTGACCACGCTGACGAGAAAAGATCAAAAGTTCATTTGGACGCCGGAGTGAGCGCGAGCTTTTGATGACTTGAAGAGTCGTTTGACCACGGCGCCTGTGTTGACATCGCCATGTGGTACCGATGGGTATGAGATCTATAGTGATGCATCAGGGAGCGGCTTAGGCTGCGTTCTTCTGCAGTTTGGTAAAGTGATTGCTTATGCCTCGCGTCAGTTGAAAGTGCATGAGCGGAATTACCCCGTCCATGATTTGGAGTTGGCGGCGGTAATCTTTGCGCTCTAGTTGTGGCGGCACTATCTGTATGGCGTTAAAGTGGATATCTATACGGATCACAAGAGCCTAAAGTATTTGTTGGATCAGAAGGATCTGAATATGCGACAACGAAGATGGATGGAGTTCCTCGGGACTACACCTTCGAGATTCACTATACTCCCGGGAAGGGAAATGTGGTCGCTGATGCTTTGAGTCGAAAGACTCCGGTACGGGCAAGCTGGTTGCAGAGGCACGATCAGCGTTTGATCCAGGAATTGGAAGCATTGGAGATATCTTGCGTTGACAAGGGTTCGTCAACCGATGCATGCTTGAACTGGACGGAGGTGCAATATGACCTTACGGACAGAGTTCGGCGAGCAACGGAGCTTGATGAAAGTCTCCAGCGCTATGCAAAAGATGGGCCGGAGGACCAATGCTCTTGGGATAACGGTTTGTTACGCAGAAATGGTCGAGTGTGCGTCCCAAGTGTGGGTAAATTGAGGGAAGAGTTGATGTACGAAGCTCACTTTGCAAAGTACTCAGTTCACCCAGGGAGCACAAAGATGTATAGAGATCTGAAAAAGCTGTTCTGGTGGCCCGGGCTAAAGAAAGATGTCGCACGTTATGTGGCTGAATGCAATACCTGTGCGTTAGTGAAAGCAGAATGCCAGAAGCCTGGCGGTTTCCTGAAGTCGTTACCTATTCCGGAGTGGAAGTTCGATGATATTTCGATGGATTTCGTGCACGGGTTGCTGAGATCTCAACGCGGTCATGATTCAATCTGGGTGATTGTGGACCGGTTGACAAAAGTGGCGCACTTCCTTCCAAACAGAAGAGACGATTCAGTGGAAACCTTGGCCAAGCTTTATGTGGAGCAGGTTGTTCGACTGCACGGTGTTCCTCGGAGCATCGTTAGTGACCGTGATGGGCGGTTCACATCGAATGATTGGCGGCTCGTTCATCAAATGTTGGGTACAAAATTGGCGTTTAGTACGGCCTTTCATCCCCAAACGGATGGCCAGACTGAACGAACCAACAGGACGATGGAGGATATGCTCCGCATGTGTGTCCTAGACTTTGGTAAGAGATGGGAAGATTATATATTTCTCGTCGAATTTGCCTATAATAATAGCTACCAAGCGAGTATTGGTATGGCGCCATTTGAAGCTTTATATGGTCGGAAATGCCGTACACCGTTAGCTTGGGCAGAAGCAGGCGAATCGAAGCTGAGTGGGAAAAAGGAAGTCGAAGAAGCTACCTCGCTCATACGCTCTATTCGGGAGAGTCTACTGATAGCCCAAGATCGTCAAGCAAAGTACTACAATGCCAAACATCGGAACGTGGAGTTCGCGGTGGGTGATTGGGTGTTTTTGAAGATCAAACCCTTCAAAGGCATGTCCAGGATTCGGCGTTTGAAAAACCTAAGTCCGAGGTATCTTGGTCCATTTGAGGTGGTGGAGCGAGTTGGGGAAGCTGCTTATCGACTAGCACTTTCAGCAGACTTGGGTGGATTACATGATGTATTTCACATCTCAGTCCTTCGTAAGGCGGTGAAGGATCCAGCTCAAGTAGTGGAGAATGATCGGGTACCGGTCGAGTATGGGCTACCCATTCGGATCGAGGATCGAGCCGAGAAACAGTTGCGGAACAAAGTGATCGGGATGGTCAAGGTCCGATGGGACAATTGTGGCCGTGAAGAGCTAACATGGGAGCGAGAGCAGACCATGCGAGCTGAGTTTCCCGAGTTATTTGTATAAACTGTAGACCGTGTACTTTTTGTTATAACATAGTTATAGCATTGCTGGTTCTTGTTTCCTTACCATGCAATTTCGGGACGAAATTTTGTTAAGGGGGGGGGGGGGAGGGTTGTAACACCCCAAAAAGACCCCAAAGGACTCAAAATGATTTTTGAGGTACAGGTAATTTTACACGGCCTGGGACACGGGCGTGTCCCAGGGCGTGTCGGGGTACACGGCCTGGGACACGGGCGTGTCCCAGGACGTGTCCGAATTAAATTTTGAGATTAGCCTATTCGAGTCAGAAAAGTACACGGCCTTGAACACGGCCGTGAACACGGGCGTGTCAGGTTGGACACGGGCGTGTCAGATGCCGTGTTCCGACCGTGTACTGGTTGCAGCTCGATGAAGCAGGTTTGACACGGGCGTGTCTTAGGATGACACGGGCGTGTCAGGTTCGACACGGCGTGTCGATACCCGTGTTATTCAGTCGGTTCAAACTGCGTGTGCCGCTTAAGGGTACACGGCCTGTGACACGGGCGTGTCACAGGCCGTGTCAGCCAAAAAATTGGGTTTTTTGGGCAAATCGTGGCCGTTCAGATTCTCTCTTTGGATCCAAGGGCTCAGGTGATTCCTGGCTGGATTAAATTCGTCAGGGGTGATGAAGAAGGCATTCTTCATTTGCTTAAGGAAGAGATAAAGAGAGAGGAGGAAGAAGAAGGAGGAGGAGAGCAAGCCACCAGCGGAGTTCCCGTGGTCCGATTCGTGATCCGAAGCCGGCGTTGTGAAGGCAAGGCTGCTGCGGTTCTTTCTCACCGGCTAGTTTTTGATGGCTCCGAAGAGATCGACATGGGTAACGATCTCCCTCCTTGGACATGTGAAGTCCTTCTTTTCTGCATTGCATAGGGAAAACCCTTCCCCGCGAGTGTGCGGTTTGTTGTGGTGTCCCTTGGGGTAGATATGTGAAGTCCCCCTTGTTAGAGGCCGGAATTGGAGTACGGCTCTAGGCATGCTGTGTGAAGCCCATCTGGACATGGTCTGGATTGGTGATGCTTGTTTGCATATCGGAGAAGGCTCCGTGATTATGGCTTGTGATGCCTTGTGCCTACCTGTTGCTTGGTGCGGCAGGAAGTACTGGACGATGTCCAGAAAATGAAGAGGGTTGGATGCAACTCTTGTGGCCGTGCGTTGCCACTTTATGAGCGGTTGAGCCGTTGGGCTGCAACTCGATGAAAAGGCAGATTGCCGAACAGGAAAGGTGAAACCGACCCGCGCCTATAAATAGCCATGGATACTTCCGTATTCGAGGTGGCACGACGACTTGAGCAACGGGGGGTGGCTGATCCGTACCTGCGTTAGGTCCGTCCGACTTGGAAGCCTGGTTATAGGTTTTGTTGGAGCGCCTAATGAGAGTCTTAGGCCCGCGCGCCGGAAAGACTAGAATGCTCAAATACCGTGTAGACGGTGGTGTTGACCCTGGTATTCCGGTACACCAAGAATGTGCCCTGAGTGCACGGACTGTCGGGCCGTGTGGCCGATAGTTGTGATGGCTTGAATGTGCCTGCGCGCACATAGTTGCTATTCGATGATGCCATGCTTTGCAGGGAAAGAATGCTCATGCCCCGAGAAAGGGGTAGGATTGTTATAATTGGGTCAGCTGAATGCTGACCGTTGCATTGTTTGCCACCGGTTGGGTGGATTGTTCCCGTGCAGGTGCTGGAGAGCCAAGTGGTAAGTGATGGGCTGAAGCCCTACTGCTGTTGCTACGGCTGCTGCGGCTAGCCCTTGAAGGCTAAGCGAATGTTTTGGTTGTTCTCTTTTACTCATGTATGGCCGGCCTGCGCGCCGAGGTTTGTAAATCATGTTGTATGGAAGAGGAACTGTAAGGCCTTAAGGCCAAACCCTTTGTTGTACATTCCATGGATTTTCCTTGAATACGGCCGTGAACACGGGCGTGTCAGGTTGGACACGGGCGTGTCAGATGCCGTGTTCCGACCCGTGTACTGGTTGCAGCTCGATGAAGCAGGTTTGACACGGGCGTGTCTCAGGATGACACGGGCGTGTCAGGTTCGACACGGGCGTGTCGATACCCGTGTTATTCAGTCGGTTCAAACTGCGTGTGCCGCTTAAGGGTACACGGCCTGTGACACGGGCGTGTCACAGGCCGTGTCAGCCAAAAATTGGGTTTTTTGGGCAAATCGTGGCCGTTCAGATTCTCTCTTTGGATCCAAGGGCTCAGGTGATTCCTGGCTGGATTAAATTCGTCAAGGGGTGATGAAGAAGGCATTCTTCATTTTGCTTAAGGAAGAGAGAAAGAGAGAGGAGGAAGAAGAAGGAGGAGGAGAGCAAGCCACCGGCGGAGTTCCCGTGGTCCGATTCGTGATCCGAAGTCGGCGTTGTGAAGGCAAGGCTACTGCGGTTCTTTCTCACCGGCTAGTTTTCGATGGCTCCGAAGAGATCGACAAGGGTAACGATCTCCCTCCTTGGACATGGGAAGTCCTTCTTTTCTGCATTGCATAGGGAAAACCCTTCCCCGCGAGTGTGCGGTGGGTTGTGGTGTCCCTTGGGGTAGATATGTGAAGTCACCCTTGTTAGAGGCCGGAATTGGAGTACGGCTCTAGGCATGCTGTGTGAAGCCCATCTGGACATGGTCTGGATTGGTGATGCTTGTTTGCATATCGGAGAAGGCTCCGTGATTATGGCTTGTGATGCCTTGTGCCTACCTGTTGCTTGGTGCGGCAGGAAGTACTAGACGATGTCCAGGAAATGAAGAGGGTTGGATGCAACTCTTGTGGCCGTGCGTTGCCACTTTATGAGCGGTTGAGCCGTTGGGCTGCAACTCGATGAAAAGGCAGATTGCCGAACAGGAAAGGTGAAACCGACCCGCGCCTATAAATAGCCATGGATACTTCCGTATTCGAGGTGGCACAGCGACTTGAGCAACGGGGGGTGGCTGATCCGTACCTGCGTTAGGTCCGTCCGACTTGGAAGCCTGGTTATAGGTTTTGTTGGAGCGCCTAATGAGAGTCTTAGGCCCGCGCGCCGGAAAGACTAGAATGCTCAAATACCGTGTAGACGGTGGTGTTGACCCTGGTATTCCGGTACACCAAGAATGTGCCCTGAGTGCACGGACTGTCGGGCCGTGTGGCCGATAGTTGTGATGGCTTGAATGTGCCTGCGCGCACATAGTTGCTATTCGATGATGCCATGCTTTGCAGGGAAAGAATGCTCATGCCCCGAGAAAGGGGTAGGATTATTATAATTGGGTCAGCTGAATGCTGACCGTTGCATTGTTTTGCCACCGGTTGGGTGGATTGTTCCCGTGCAGGTGCTGGAGAGCCAAGTGGTAAGTGATGGGCTGAAGCCCTACTGCTGTTGCTGCGGGTGCTGCGGCTAGCCCTTGAAGGCTAAGCGAATGTTTTGGTTGTTCTCTTTTACTCATGTATGGCCGGCCTGCGCGCCGAGGTTTGTAAATCATATTGTATGGAAGAGGAACTGTAAGGCCTTAAGGCCAAACCCTTTGTTGTACATTCCATGGATTTTTATATATAAAGTGGTTTTATATATTGGACATTCCTGTTTAGAGTTCAAAGTTGTAACTTAAAGCTTCCGCTAGAATGCTCTGAGTTAGGATTCATATGGTTTGGTATTATCCTGTGACCTCACCGTCTGTTTGTGGCATATAGTGTGGGGCCCCGGCCGGACCTTCTACTATACGTCATTTAACGGATGGGGTCGTTACATTTTGGTATCAACTTTTGTCGGTCTTCCTCTTTCGAATTCGTGGTCGAATTCTTTTGTGGGGTGGCGAGCACGTGTTTGTGCGACCTGCTGTAACGCTAATGAACTCTGGAATGTCCATTAAGGAATGTACAAAATCTTGTTTGAGGAATCTGCGCGTTCCTTTTTGTGTTGTTTTGCTTGCATACGTTCGCTAATGTGTGTCTTGTCCACCTATAGGTGACGCGTAGTGGTGCTGGGCAGTCTGAGCCCTAGCACTCTGATGAGAGTGCGGCACCAGCTGAGGTGCCAACACCTCCTCCATATGCGGAAACTGTTCGCTTAGTGGCTGAGGCGCTATTTGCCATGATTCAGCCGACCGGGCAAGTGCAGCCGGCAGTAGTGCCAGTTTGTGTTGATGTAAGACCCGAGCCGGTTGAGGCTGTAGATCCACGAGCAGCTGACTGACAGTTGAAGCAATTCATGAGCTTCAGTCCTCCTATGTTTGCGGGAATGGGATACCCAACGCAGGCGGAAGATTGGTTATCGCGTGTCAAGCGGATAATGACAGCGATCAGGGCGGAGGAAACTCTTAAGGTCACCTTGGCCACCTTCATGCTTGAAGGAGAGGCGCGGTTGTGGTGGGACGAGGTTGAGGTACACCATTTGGCGGGCAGGCAATTAACGCAAGTGTCGATTGAGGAGTTCTCTCGGATATTTCTGGCGAAACATGTCCCAGCGGCGCAATGCATTGCAAGGGGAAGATAGTGTGGATATCTACTTGCATGAGTTTACCAGGTTGGGACGGTATGCGGGAACAATCTTCGCGGATGACCAAAGGAAAACGAATCGGTTCTATGAAGGATTGCGGGATGAGTTGCGATTCCTGCTTTCGAGTTCAGTGAGCCAAGGGTTTCAGGCGTTGGTTGATACTGCGTGCGCGTTGGAGAAGGAAATGCGGCGAGTGCAAGGGAACAAGGGCTTGGTTGCGTCGAAGCCAGAGTTTCAAGCACCTCGCCCGAGCAAGTCGTTTTACCAGAAGAAAGGGGGCAAGAGGTCCAAGCCATCTGGGCAAGTGACTACGACCGTTGTGTCGGGAGCGACATCAAGGCCGGATTCTCGTACATGCTATAACTGTGGCCGGGTGGGGCATATTGCTCGTGACTGTCGGGTTGTTCAGCCCAAAGGGGACAAGAAGACGGGTGCGTCTTATGCTGAGAAGGGCAAAGCGGTGGTTGATTCCTCTGCGTCTCAGGCACAACCCCGAATCTATCAACTTGGCCAACAGGAAGCGATTAAGCAAAGTGACGTCGTCACAGGTACGAGTTGAGTTAGCTTACTTGCTTATGTGCTATGGTTTTGGTTATGTATAGCTTGTGCATGATGTGTGTGCTGCAGGCTTTGTCCTGATTCGGAATAATTTGGCGAGAGCCCTGTTTGATACGGGTGCTTCGCATTCTTTTCTGTCTGAGGATTTTGTATCTCGCATTGGGGTACCAAGTCATGTGACGGTGGATAGTACAAGGGTGTTGTTGCCGAATGGCTGTGTGATGCTTGCGGATAGGGCTTGCGATGTGGATGTGCAAATAGGAAGTCGGGATTTCGGTTGAGTGCAGCTGTGCTACCGTTATCGGAGTTTGATGTGATCTTTGGTATGGACTGGCTCTCGGAGCAGCGTGCCTTTATTGATTGCAACTCCAAGGAGATTACACTGGGCCAGAATACCGGCTTGTGACGAAGTTCGCTGGTATGCGAGGAGTTAGCGGGACTCTGTTGTCTGCACTCCAAGTCGTCAATGCTGTTCGGAAGGGCGCGGAGTTATTCTTCACGCTAATTCAGACTGTTGAGCCAAAGGCCAGTGTCGGTGAAGTACTAGTTGTGTCAGAGTTTGCCGACGTGTTTCCTAAATATCTTACTGGGTTACCACCCCAGCGGGAGATTGACTTCTCTATTGAGTTGGTGCCAGGTGCGAAACCTGTGGCCCGCTCTCCATATCGCATCGCGCCAAAAGAGATGGCTGAGTTAAAAGTCCAATTGCAAGAGTTGTTGGAGCAGGGATATATACGCCCAAGTATGTCACCTTGGAGCGCGCCTGTTCTCTTTGTGAAAAAGAAAGACGGTAGTTTGCGGTTATGTATTGACTACCGCGAGTTGAATAAGCTGACGGAGAAAAACAAATATCCGATCCCACGGATTGATGACCTCTTTGATCAGCTGGCAGGATCAACGGTCTATTCCAAATTGGATTTGAAATCAGGATATTATCAGCTGCGGATTAGGGAAGGTGACATTCCCAAGACGGCGTTTGGAACACGCTACGGTCATTATGAGTTCACAGTAATGCCGTTTGGCCTATGTAATGCGCCTTCGGTATTTATGGACCTAATGCATCGAACGTTCCGAGAGTACTTGGATTTGTTTGTTATTGTGTTTATCGATGACATCTTAGTATACTCTCAGTCGGAAGAGGATCATGCAAACCATTTGCAGTTGGTCTTGCATACCCTGCGGAGGAATAAGCTTTATGCCAAGTTCTCAAAGTGTGAGTTCTTGCTCTCTTCAGTAGCCTTTTTAGGCCATGTGGTAAGCGGAGAAGGTATCGCGGTGGATCCGTTGAAGATAAGTGCCATTCGAGATTGGCCAGTGATGTCTTCAGTGGCCGAGGTCAGGAGCTTCGTTGGACTTGCGGGCTACTATAGACGGTTTGTGGAAAATTTCTCACGGATTGATTTACCTCTGACCACGCTGACGAGAAAAGATCAAAAGTTCATTTGGACGCCGGAGTGCGCGCGAGCTTTTGAAGACTTGAAGAGTCGTTTGACCACGGCGCCTGTGTTGACATCGCCATGTGGTACCGATGGGTATGAGATCTATAGTGATGCATCAGGGAGCGGCTTAGGCTGCGTTCTTCTGCAGTTTGGTAAAGTGATTGCTTATGGCTCGTGTCAATTGAAAGTGCATGAGCGGAATTACCCCGTCCATGATTTGGAGTTGGCGGCGGTTATCTTTGCGCTCAAGTTGTGGCGGCACTATCTTTATGGCGTTAAAGTGGATATCTATACGGATCACAAGAGTCTAAAGTATTTGTTGGATCAGAAGGATATGAATATGCGACAACGAAGATGGATGGAGTTCCTCGGGGACTACACCTTTGAGATTCACTATACTCCCGGGAAGGGAAATGTGGTCGCTGATGCTTTGAGTCGAAAGACTCCGGTACGGGCAAGCTGGTTGCAGAGGCATGATCAGCGTTTGATCCAAGAATTGGAAGCTTTGGAGATATCGTGTGTTGACAAGGGTTCGTTAACCGATGCATGCTTGAACTGGACGGAGGTGCAGTATGACCTTACGGACAGAGTTTGGCGAGCAATGGAGCTTGATGAAAGTCTCCAGCGCTATGCAAAAGATGGGCCGGAGGACCAATTCTCTTGGGATAACGGTTTGTTACGCAGAAATGGTCGAGTGTGCGTCCCAAGTGTGGGTAAATTGAGGGAAGAGTTGATGTACGAAGCTCACTTTGCAAAGTACTCAGTGCACCCAGGGAGCACAAAGATGTACAGAGATATAAAAAAGCTGTTTTGGTGGCCCGGATTAAAGAAAGATGTCGCAAGTTATGTGGCTGAATGCAATACCTGTGCGTTAGTGAAAGCAGAATGCCAGAAGCCTGGCGGTTTCCTGAAGTCGTTACCTATTCCGGAGTGGAAGTTCGATGATATTTCGATGGATTTCGTGCACGGGTTGCCGAGATCTCAACGCGGTCATGATTCAATCTGGGTAATTGTGGACCGGTTGACAAAAGTGGCGCACTTCCTTCCAAACAGAAGAGACGATTCAGTGGAAACCTTGGCCAAGCTTTATGTGGAGCAGGTTGTTCGACTGCACGGTGTTCCTCGGAGCATCGTTAGTGACCGTGATGGGCGGTTCACATCGAATGATTGGCGGCTCGTTCATCAAATGTTGGGTACAAAATTGGCGTTTAGTACGGCCTTTCATCCCCAAACGGATGGCCAGACTGAACGAACCAACAGGACGATGGAGGATATGCTCCGCATGTGCGCCCTAGACTTTGGTAAGAGATGGGAAGATTATATATTTCTCGTCGAATTTGCCTATAATAATAGCTACCAAGCGAGTATTGGTATGGCGCCATTTGAAGCTTTATATGGTCGGAAATGCCGTACACCGTTAGCTTGGGCAGAAGCAGGCGAATCGAAGCTGAGTGGGAAAAAGGAAGTCGAAGAAGCTACCTCGCTCATACGCTCTATTCGGGAGAGGCTACTGATAGCCCAAGATCGTCAAGCAAAGTACTACAATGCCAAACATCGGAACGTGGAGTTCGCGGTGGGTGATTGGGTATATTTGAAGATCAAACCCTTCAAAGGCGTGTCCAGGATTCGGCGTTTGAAAAAGCTAAGTCCGAGGTATCTTGGTCCATTTGAGGTGGTGGAGCGAGTTGGGGAAGCTGCTTATCGACTAGCAATTTCAGCAGACTGGGTGGATTACATGATGTATTTCACATCTCAGTCCTTCGTAAGGCGGTGAAGGATCCAGCTCAAGTAGTGGAGAATGATCGGGTACCGGTCGAGTATGGGCTAACGACGAGGGTTAGACCCATTCGGATCGAGGATCGAGCCGAGAAACAGTTGCGGAACAAAGTGATCGGGATGGTCAAGGTCCGATGGGACAATTGTGGTCGTGAAGAGCTAACATGGGAGCGAGAGCAGACCATGCGAGCTGAGTTTCCCGAGTTATTTGTATAAACTGTAGACCGTGTACTTTTTGTTATAACATAGTTATAGCATTGCTGGTTCTTATTTCCTTACCGTGCAATTTCAGGACGAAATTTTGTTAAGGGGGGGAGGGTTGTAACACCCCAAAAAGACCCCAAAGGACTCAAAATGATTTTTGAGGTACAGGTAATTTTACACGGCCTGGGACACGGGGCGTTGTCCCAGGGCGTGTCGGGGGTACACGGCCTGGGACACGGGCGTGTCCCAGGGCGTGTCCGAATTAAATTTCGAAATTGGCCTATTCGAGTCAGAAAAGTACACGGCCTTGAACACGGCCGTGAACACGGGCGTGTCAGGTTGGACACGGGCGTGTCAGATGCCGTGTTCCGACCCGTGTACTGGTTGCAGCTCGATGAGGCAGGATTGACACGGGCGTGTCTCAGGATGACACGGGCGTGTCAGGTGCAACACGGGCGTGTCGATGCCCGTGTTGTTCAGTCGGTTCAAACTGCGTCCGCCGCTTAAGGGTACACGGCCTGTGACACGGGCGTGTCACAGGCCGTGTCAGCCAAAAATTGGGTTTTTTGGGCAAATCGTGGCCGTTCAGATTCTCTCTTTGGATCCAAGGGCTCAGGTGATTCCTGGCTGGATTAAATTCGTCAAGGGGTGATGAAGAAGGCATTCTTCATTTTGCTTAAGGAAGAGAGAAAGAGAGAGGAGGAAGAATAAGGAGGAGAGCAAGCCACCGGCGGAGTTCCCGTGGTCCGATTCGTGATCCGAAGCCGGCGTTGTGAAGGCAAGGCTGCTGCGGTTCTTTCTCACCGGCTAGTTTTCGATGGCTCCGAAGAGATCGACAAGGGTAACGATCTCCCTCCTTGGACATGTGAAGTCCTTCTTTTCTGCATTGCATAGGGAAAACCCTTCCTCGCGAGTGTGCGGTGGGTTGTGGTGTCCCTTGGGGTAGATATGTGAAGTCCCCCTTGTTAGAGGCCGGAATTGGAGTAAGGCTCTAGGCATGCTGTGTGAAGCCCATCTGGACATGGTCTGGATTGGTGATGCTTGTTTGCATATCGGAGAAGGCTCCGTGATTATGGCTTGTGATGCCTTGTGCCTACCTGTTGCTTGGTGCGGCAGGAAGTACTGGACGATGTCCAGGAAATGAAGAGGGTTGGATGCAACTCTTGTGGCCGTGCGTTGCCACTTTATGAGCGGTTGAGCCGTTGGGCTGCAACTCGATGAAAAAGCAGATTGCCGAACAGGAAAGGTGAAACCGACCCGCGCCTATAAATAGCCATGGATACTTCCGTATTCGAGGTGGCACGGCGACTTGAGCAACGGGGGGTGGCTGATCCGTACCTGCGTTAGGTCCGTCCGACTTGGAAGCCTAGTTATAGGTTTTGTTGGAGCGCCTAATGAGAGTCTTAGGCCCGCGCGCCGGAAAGACTAGAATGCTCAAATACCGTGTAGACGGTGGTGTTGACCCTGGTATTCCGGTACACCAAGAATGTGCCCTGAGTGCACGGACTGTCGGGCCGTGTGGCCGATAGTTGTGATGGCTTGAATGTGCCTGCGCGCACATAGTTGCTATTCGATGATGCCATGCTTTGCAGGGAAAGAATGCTCATGCCCCGAGAAAGGGGTAGGATTGTTATAATTGGGTCAGCTGAATGCTGACCGTTGCATTGTTTTGCCACCGGTTGGGTGGATTGTTCCCGTGCAGGTGCTGGAGAGCCAAGTGGTAAGTGATGGGCTGAAGCCCTACTGCTGTTGCTGCGGCTGCTGCGGCTAGCCCTTGAAGGCTAAGCGAATGTTTTGGTTGTTCTCTTTTACTCATGTATGGCCGGCCTGCACGCCGAGGTTTGTAAATCATGTTGTATGGAAGAGGAACTGTAAGGCCTTAAGGCCAAACCCTTTGTTGTACATTCCATGGATTTTTATATATAAAGTGGTTTTATATATTGGACATTCCTGTTTAGAGTTCAAAGTTGTAACTTAAAGCTTCCGCTAGAATGCTCTGAGTTAGGATTCGTATGGTTTGGTATTATCCTGTGACCTCACCGTCTGTTTGTGGCATATAGTGTGGGGCCCCGGCCGGACCTTCTACTATACGTCATTTAACGGATGGGGTCGTTACATTTTAGACTAGAATGCTCAAATACCGTGTAGACGGTGGTGTTGACCCTGGTATTCCGGTACACCAAGAATGTGCCCTGAGTGCACGGACTGTCGGGCCGTGTGGCCGATAGTTGTGATGGCTTGAATGTGCCTGCGCGCACATAGTTGCTATTCGATGATGCCATGCTTTGCAGGAAAGAATGCTCATGCCCGAGAAAGGGGTAGGATTGTTATAATTGGGTCAGCTGAATGCTGACCGTTGCATTGTTTTGCCACCGGTTGGGTGGATTGTTCCCGTGCAGGTGCTGGAGAGCCAAGTGGTAAGTGATGGGCTGAAGCCCTACTGTTGTTGCTGCGGCTGCTGCGGCTAGCCCTTGAAGGCTAAGCGAATGTTTTGGTTGTTCTCTTTTACTCATGTATGGCCGGCCTGCGCGCCGAGGTTTGTAAATCATGTTGTATGGAAGAGGAACTGTAAGCTCTTAAGGCCAAACCCTTTGTTGTACATTCCATGGATTTTTATATATAAAGTGGTTTTATATATTGGACATTCTTGTTTAGAGTTCAAAGTTGTAACTTAAAGCTTCCGCTAGAATGCTCTGAGTTAGGATTCGTATGGTTTGGTATTATCCTGTGACCTCACCGTCTGTTTGTGGCATATAGTGTGGGGCCCTGGCCGGACCTTCTACTATACGTCATTTAACGGATGGGGTCGTTATCGCATTGCTGGTTCTTGTTTCCTTACCGTGCAATTTCGGGACGAAATTTTGTTAAGGGGGGGAGGGTTGTAACACCCCAAAAAGACCCCAAAGGACTCAAAATGATTTTTGAGGTACAGGTAATTTTACACGGCCTGGGACACGGGCGTGTCCCAGGGCGTGTCGGGGGTACACGGCCTTGGACACGGGCGTGTCCCAGGGTGTGTCCGAATTAAATTTTGAGATTAGCCTATTCGAGTCAGAAAAGTACACGGCCTTGAACACGGCCGTGAACACGGGCGTGTCAGGTTGGACACGGGCGTGTCAGATGCCGTGTTCCGACCCGTGTACTGGTTGCAGCTCGATGAAGCAGGATTTACACGGGTGTGTCTCAGGATGACACGGGCGTGTCAGGTGCGACACGGGCGTGTCGATGCCCGTGTTGTTCAGTCGGTTCAAACTGCGTGTGCCGCTTAAGGGTACACGGCCTGTGACACGGGCGTGTCACAGGCCGTGTCAGCCAAAAATTGGGTTTTTTGGGCAAATCGTGGCCATTCAGATTCTCTCTTTGGATCCAAGGGCTCAGGTGATTCCTGGCTGGATTAAATTCGTCAATGGGTGATGAAGAAGGCATTCTTCATTTTACTTAAGGAAGAGAGAAAGAGAGAGGAGGAAGAAGAAGGAGGAGGAGAGCAAGCCACCGGCGGAGTTCCCGTGGTCCGATTTGTGATCCGAAGCCGGCGTTGTGAAGGCAAGGCTGCTGCGGTTCTTTCTCACCGGCTAGTTTTCGATGGCTCCGAAGAGATCGACAAGGGTAACGATCTCCCTCCTTGGACATGTGAAGTCCTTCTTTTCTGCATTGCATAGGGAAAACCCTTCCCCGCGAGTGTGCGGTGGGTTGTGGTGTCCCTTGGGGTAGATATGTGAAGTCCCCCTTGTTAGAGGCCGGAATTGGAGTACGGCTCTAGGCATGCTGTGTGAAGCCCATCTGGACATGGTCTGGATTGGTGATGCTTGTTTGCATATCGGAGAAGGCTCCGTGATTATGGCTTGTGATGCCTTGTGCCTACCTGTTGCTTGGTGCGGCAGGAAGTACTGGACGATGTCCAGAAATGAAGAGGGTTGGATGCAACTCTTGTGGCCGTGCGTTGCCACTTTGTGAGCGGTTGAGCCGTTGGGCTGCAACTCGATGAAAAGGCAGATTGCCGAACAGGAAAGGTGAAACCGACCCGCGCCTATAAATAGCCATGGATACTTCCGTATTCGAGGTGGCACGGCGACTTGAGCAACGAAGGGTGGCTGATCCGTACCTGCGTTAGGTCCGTCCGACTTGGAAGCCTGGTTATAGGTTTTGTTGGAGCGCCTAATGAGAGTCTTAGGCCCGCGCGCCGGAAAGACTAGAATGCTCAAATACCGTGTAGACGGTGGTGTTGACCCTGGTATTCCGGTACACCAAGAATGTGCCCTGAGTGCACGGACTGTCGGGCTGTGTGGCCGATAGTTGTGATGGCTTGAATGTGCCTGCGCGCACATAGTTGCTATTCGATGATGCCATGCTTTGCAGGGAAAGAATGCTCATGCCCCGAGAAAGGGGTAGGATTGTTATAATTGGGTCAGCTGAATGTTGACCGTTGCATTGTTTGCCACCGGTTGGGTGGATTGTTCCCGTGCAGGTGCTGGAGAGCCAAGTGGTAAGTGATGGGCTGAAGCCCTACTGCTGTTGCTGCTGCTGCGGCTAGCCCTTGAAGGCTAAGCGAATATTTTGTTTGTTCTCTTTTACTCATGTATGGCCGGCCTGCGCGCCGAGGTTTGTAAAGCATGTTGTATGGAAGAGGAACTGTAAGGCCTTAAGGCCAAAACCTTTGTTTTACATTCCATGGATTTATATATAAAGTGGTTTTATATATTGGACATTCCTGTTTAGAGTTCAAAGTTGTAACTTAAAGCTTCCGCTAGAATGCTCTGAGTTAGGATTCGTATGGTTTGGTATTATCCTGTGACCTCACCGTCTGTTTGTGGCATATAGTGTGGGGCCCCGGCCGGACCTTCTACTATACGTCATTTAACGGATGGGGTCGTTACATTTTGGACTCAAAATGATTTTTGAGATACAGGTAATTTTACACGGCCTGGGACACGGGCGTGTCCCAGGGCGTGTCGGGGGTACACGGCCTGGGACACGGGCGTGTCCCAGGGCGTGTTCAGGCTAGTCGACGATTGATAGTCGACGAGCGTCGAGCCTGGGACACGGCCTTCGACACGGGCGTGTCCCAGGGCATGTCCGAATTAAATTTCGAGATTAGCCTATTCGAGTCAGAAAAGTACACGGCCTTGAACACGGCCGTGAACACGGGCGTGTCAGGTTGGACACGGGCGTGTCAGATGCCGTGTTCCGACCCGTGTACATAAAGATGCATTGTTTGCCACCGGTTGGGTGGTTGATCCCGTGCAGGTGCTGGAGAGCCAAGTGGTAAGTGATGGGCTGAAGCCCTACTGCTGTTGCTGCTGCTGCTGCGGCTAGCCCTTGAAGGCTAAGCGAATGTTTTGGTTGTTCTCTTTTACTCATGTATGGCTGGCCTGCGCGCCGAGGTTTGTATTGTAACACCCCAAAAAGACCCCAAAGGACTCAAAATGATTTTTGAGGTACAGGTAATTTTACACGGCCTGGGACACGGGCGTGTCCCAGGGCGTGTCGGGGGTACACGGCCTGGGACACGGGCGTGTCCCAGGGCGTGTCCGAATTAAAATTCGAGATTAGCCTATTCGAGTCAGAAAAGTACACGGCCTTGAACACGGCCGTGAACACGGGCGTGTCAGGTTGGACACGGGCGTGTCAGATGCCGTGTTCCGACCGTGTACTGGTTGCAGCTCGATGAAGCAGGTTTGACACGGGCGTGTGCTCAGATGACACGGGCGTGTCGATACCCGTGTTATTCAGTCGGTTCAAACTGCGTGTGCCGCTTAAGGGTACACGGCCTGTGACACGGGCGTGTCACAGGCCGTGTCAGCCAAAAATTGGGTTTTTTGGGCAAATCGTGGCCGTTCAGATTCTCTCTTTGGATCCAAGGGCTCAGGTGAATCCTGGCTGGATTAAATTTGTCAAGGGGTGATGAAGAAGGCATTCTTCATTTTTCTTAAGGAAGAGAGAAAGAGAGAGGAAGAAGAAGGAGGAGGAGAGCAAGCCACCGACGGAGTTCCCGTGGTCCGATTCGTGATCCGAAGCCGGCGTTGTGAAGGCAAGGCTGCTGCGGTTCTTTCTCACCGGCTAGTTTTCGATGGCTCCGAAGAGATCGACAAGGGTAACGATCTCCCTCCTTGGACATGTGAAGTCCTTCTTTTCTGCATTGCATAGGGAAAACCTTCCCCGCGAGTGTGCGGTGGGTTGTGGTGTCCCTTGGGGTAGATATGTGAAGTCCCCCTTGTTAGAGGCCGGAATTGGAGTACGGCTCTAGGCATGCTGTGTGAAGCCCATCTGGACATGGTCTGGATTGGTGATGCTTGTTTGCATATCGGAGAAGGCTCCGTGATTATGGCTTGTGATGCCTTGTGCCTACCTGTTGCTTGGTGCGGCAGGAAGTACTGGACGATGTCCAGGAAATGAAGAGGGTTGGATGCAACTCTTGTGGCCGTGTGTTGCCACTTTATGAGCGGTTGAGCCGTTGGGTTGCAACTCGATGAAAAGGCAGATTGCCGAACAGGAAAGGTGAAACCGACCCGCGCCTATAAATAGCCATGGATACTTCCGTATTCGAGGTGGCACGGCGACTTGAGCAACGGGGGGTGGCTGATCCGTACCTGCGTTAGGTCCGTCCGACTTGGAAGCTTGGTTATAGGTTTTGTTGGAGCGCCTAATGAGAGTCTTAGGCCCGCGCGCCGGAAAGACTAAAATGCTCAAATATCGTGTAGACGGTGGTGTTGACCCTGGTATTCCGGTACACCAAGAATGTGCCCTGAGTGCACGGACTGTCGGGCCGTATGGCCGATAGTTGTGATGGCTTGAATGTGCTGCGCGCACATAGTTGCTATTTGATGATGCCATGCTTGCAGGAAAGAATGCTCATGCCCCGAGAAAGGGTAGGATTGTTATAATTGGGTCAGCTGAATGCTGACCGTTGCATTGTTTGCCACCGGTTGGGTGGATTGTTCCCGTGCAGGTGCTGGAGAGCCAAGTGGTAAGTGATGGGCTGAAGCCCTACTGCTGTTGCTGCTGCTGCTGCGGCTAGCCTTTGAAGGCTAAGCGAATGTTTTGGTTGTTCTCTTTTACTCATGTATGGCCGCCTGCGCGCCGAGGTTTGTAAATCATGTTGTATGTAAAGAGGAACTGTAAGGCCTTAAGGCCAAACCCTTTGTTGTACATTCCATGGTTTTATATATAAAGTGGTTTTATATATTGGACATTCCTGTTTAGAGTTCAAAGTTGTAACTTAAAGCTTCCGCTAGAATGCTCTGAGTTAGGATTCGTATGGTTTGGTATTATCCTGTGACCTCACCGTCTGTTTGTCGCATATAGTGTGGGGCCCCGGCCGGACCTTCTACTATACGTCATTCAACGGATGGGGTCGTTACATGGACATGTGAAGTCCTTCTTTTCTGCATTGCATAGGGAAAACCCTTCCCCGCGAGTGTGCGGTGGGTTGTGGTGTCCCTTGGGGTAGATATGTGAAGTCCCCCTTGTTAGAGGCTGGAATTGGAGTACGGCTCTAGGCATGCTGTGTGAAGCCCATTTGGACATGGTCTGGATTGGTGATGCTTGTTTGCATATCGGAGAAGGCTCCGTGATTATGGCTTGTGATGCCTTGTGCCTACCTGTTGCTTGGTGCGGCAGGAAGTACTGGACGATGTCCAGGAAATGAAGAGGGTTGGATGCAACTCTTGTGGCCGTGTGTTGCCACTTTGTGAGCGGTTGAGCCGTTGGGCTGCAACTCGATGAAAAGGCAGATTGCCGAACAAGAAAGGTGAAACCGACCCGCGCCTATAAATAGCCATGGATACTTCCGTATTCGAGGTGGCACGGCGACTTGAGCAATGGGGGGTGGCTGATCCGTACCTGCGTTAGGTCCGTCCGACTTGGAAGCCTGGTTATAGGTTTTGTTGGAGCGCCTAATGAGAGTCTTAGGCCCGCGCGCCGGAAAGACTAGAATGCTCAAATACCGTGTAGACGGTGGTGTTGACCCTGGTATTCCGGTACACCAAGAATGTGCCCTGAGTGCACGGACTGTCGGGCCGTGTGGCCGATAGTTGTGATGGCTTGAATGTGCCTGCGCGCACATAGTTGCTATTTGATGATGTCATGCTTTGCAGGGAAAGAATGCTCATGCCCCGAGAAAGGGGTAGGATTGTTATAATTGGGTCAGCTGAATGCTGACCGTTGCATTGTTTGCCACCGGTTGGGTGGTTTGATCCCGTGCAGGTGCTGGAGAGCCAAGTGGTAAGTGATGGGCTGAAGCCCTACTGTTGTTGCTGCTGCTGCTGCGGCTAGCCCTTGAAGGCTAAGCGAATGTTTTGGTTGTTCTCTTTTACTCATGTATGGCCGGCCTGCGCGCCGAGGTTTGTAAAACATGTTGTATCTAAAGAGGAACTGTAAGGCCTTAAGGCCAAACCTTTGTTGTACATTCCATGGTTTTATATATAAAGGTGGTTTTATATATTGGACATTCCTGTTGAGAGTTCAAAGCTGTAACTTAAAGCTTCCGCTAGAATGCTCTGAGTTAGGATTCGTATGGTTTGGTATTATCCTGTGACCTCACCGTCTGTTTATGGCATATAGTGTGGGGCCCCGGCCGGACCTTCTACTATACGTCATTTAACGGATGGGGTCATTACATTTTGGTATCTGCTTTTGTCGGTCTTCCTCTTTCGAATTCGTGGTCGAATTCTTTTGTGGGGTGGCCAGCACGTGTTTGTGCGACCTGTTGTAACGCTAATGAACTCTGGAATGTCCATTAAGGAATGTACAATATCTTGTTTGAGGAATCTGCGCGTTCCTTTTTGTGTTGTTTTGCTTGCATACGTTCGCTAATGTGTGTCTTGTCCACCTATAGGTGCCACGTAGTGGTGCTGGGCAGTCTGAGCCCCAGCGCTCTGATGAGAGTACGACACCAGCTGAGGTGCCAACACCTCCTCCATCTGCGGAAACTGCTCACTTAGTGGCTGAGGCGCTATTTGCCATGATTCAGCCGACCGGGCAAGCGCAGCCGGCAGTAGTGCCAGTTCGTGTTGATGTAAGACCCGAGCCGGTTGAGGCTGTAGATCCACGAGCAGCTGACCGACAGTTGAAGCAATTCATGAGCTTCAGTCCTCCTACGTTTGCGGGAATGGGATCCCCAACGCAGGCGGAATATTGGTTATCGTGTGTCAAGAGGATAATGACAGCGATCAGGGCGGAGGAAACTCTCAAGGTCACCTTGGCCACCTTCATGCTTGAAGGAGAGGCGCGGTTGTGGTGGGACGAGGTTGAGGTACACCATTTGGCGGGCAGGCAATTAACGCAAGTGTCGATTGAGGAGTTCTCTCGGATATTTCTGGCGAAACATGTCCCAGCGGCGCAACGCATTGCTATGGACAATGAGTTCCAACGGTTAAAGCAAGGGGAAGATAGTGTGGATATCTACTTGCATGAGTTTACCAGGTTGGGACGATATGCGGGTACAATCTTCGTGGATGACCAAAGGAAAACGAATCGGTTCTATGAAGGATTGCGGGATGAGTTGCGATTCATGCTTTCGAGTTCAGTGAGCCAAGGGTTTCAGGCGTTGGTTGATACTGCGTGCGCGTTGGAGAAGGACATGCGGCGAGTGCAAGGGAATAAGGGCTTGGTTGCGTCGAAGCCAGAGTTTCAAGCACCTTGCCCGAGCAAGTCGTTTTACCAGAAGAAAGGGGGCAAGAGGTCCAAGCCGTCTGGGCAAGTGACTACGACCGGTTGACAAAAGTGGCGCACTTCCTTCCAAACAGAAGAGACGATTCAGTGGAAACCTTGGCCGTGATGGGCGGTTCACATCGAATGATTGGCGGCTCGTTCATCAAATGTTGGGTACAAAATTGGCGTTTAGTACGGCCTTTCATCCCCAAACGGATGGCCAGACTGAACGAACCAACAGGACGATGGAGGATATGCTCCGCATGTGCGCCCTAGACTTTGGTAAGAGATGGGACGATTATATATTTCTCGTCGAATTTGCCTATAGTAATAGCTACCAAGCGAGTATTGGTATGGCGCCATTTGAAGCTTTATATGGTCGGAAATGCCGTACACCGTTAGCTTGGGCAGAAGCAGGCGAATCGAAGCTGAGTGGGAAAAAGGAAGTCGAAGAAGCTACCTCGCTCATACGCTCTATTCGGGAGAGGCTTACAGTTCCTCTTTAGATACAACATGTTTTATAAACCATGGAATGTACAACAAAGGTTTGGCCTTAAGGCCTTACAATTCCTCTTTAAATACAACATGTTTTACAAACCTCGGCGCGCAGGCCGGCCATACATGAGTAAAAGAGAACAACCAAAACATTCGCTTAGCCTTCAAGGGCTAGCCGCAGCAGCAGCAGCAACAGCAGTAGGGCTTCAGCCCATCACTTACCACTTGGCTCTCCAGCACCTGCACGGGATCAAACCACCCAACCGGTGGCAAACAATGCAACGGTCAGCATTCAGCTGACCCAATTATAACAATCATACCCCTTTCTCAGGGCATGAGCATTCTTTCCCTGCAAAGCATGACATCATCAAATAACAACTATGTGCGCGTAGGCACATTCAAGCCATCACAACTATCGGCCACACGGTCCGACAGTCCGTGCACTCAGGGCACATTCTTGGTGTACCGGAATACCAGGGTCAACACCACCGTCTACATGGTATTTGAGCATTCTAGTCTTTCCGGCGCGCGGGCCTAAGACTCTCATTAGGCGCTCCAACAAAACCTATAACCAGGCTTCCAAGTCGGACGGACCTAACGCAGGTACGGATCAGCCACCCCCCGTTGCTCAAGTCGCCGTGCCACCTCGAATACGGAAGTATCCATGCTATTTATAGGCGCGGGTCGGTTTCACCTTTCCTGTTCGGCAATCTGCCTTTTCATCGAGTTGCAGCCCAACGGCTCAACCACTCATAAAGTGGCAACGCACGGCCACAAGAGTTGCATCCAACCCTCTTCATTTCCTGGACATCGTCCAGTACTTCCTGCCGCACCAAGCAACAGGTAGGCACAAGGCATCACAAGCCATAATCACAGAGCCTTCTTCGATATGCAAACAAGCATCACCAATCCAGACCATGTCCAGACGGGCTTCATACAGCATGCCTAGAGCCGTACTCCAATTCCGGCCTCTAACAAGGGGGACTTCACATATCTACCCCAAGGGACACCACAACCCACCACACACTCGCGGGGAAGGGTTTTCCCTATGCAATGCAGAAAAGAAGGACTTCACATGTCCAAGGAGGGAGATCGTTACCCTTGTCGATCTCTTCGGAGCCATCGAAAACTAGCCGGTGAGAAAGAACCGCAGCAGCCTTGCCTTCATAACGCCGGCTTCGGATCACGAATCGGACCACGGAAACTCCGCCGGTGGCTTGCTCTCCTCCTCCTTCTTCTTCCTCCTCTCTCTTTCTCTCTTCCTTAAGAAAAATGAAGAATGCCTTCTTCATCACCCCTTGACGAATTAATCCAGCCAGGAAATCACCTTAGCCCTTGGATCAAAAGAGAGAATCTGAACGGCCACGATCTGCCCAAAAAACCCAATTTTTGGCTGACACGGCCTGTGACACGCCCGTGTCACAGGCCGTGTACCCTTAAGCGGCACACGCAGTTTGAACCGACTGAATAACATGGGTATCGACACGCCCGTGTCGAACCTGACACGCCCGTGTCATCCTGAGACACGCCCGTGTCAAACCTGCTTCATCGAGCTGCAACCAGTACACGGGTCGGAACACGGCATCTGACACGCCCGTGTCCAACCTGACACGCCCGTGTTCCCGGCCGTGTTCAAGGCCGTGTACTACTCTGACTCGAACAGGCCAATTTCGAAATTTAATTCGGACACGCCCTGGGACACGCCCGTGTCGATGGCCGTGTCCCAGGCTCGACGATCGTCGACTATCAATCGTCGACTAACCTGAACACGCCCTGGGACACGCCCGTGTCCCAGGCCGTGTACCCCCGACACGCCCTGGGACACGCCCGTGTCCCAGGCCGTGTAAAATTACATGTACCTCAAAAATCATTTTGAGTCCTTTGGGGTCTTTTTGGGGTGTTACAACCGTCCCCCCCTTAACAAAATTTCGTCCCGAAATTTGCACGGTAAGGAAACAAGAACCAGCAATGCTATAACTATGTTATAACAAAAAGTACACGGTCTACAGTTTATACAAACAACTCGGGAAACTCAGCTCGCATGGTCTGCTCTCGCTCCCATGTTAGCTCTTCACGACCACAATTGTCCCATCGGACCTTGACCATCCCGATCACTTTGTTCCGCAACTGTTTCTCGGCTCGATCCTCGATCCGAATGGGTCTAACCCTCGTCGTTGTTTGACCATCCCGATCACTTTGTTCCGCAACTGTTCCGCAACTATGTTATAACAAAAAGTACACGGTCTACAGTTTATACAAACAACTCGGGAAACTCAGCTCGCATGGTCTGCTCTCGCTCCCATGTTAGCTCTTCACGGCCACAATTGTCCCATCGGACCTTGACCTTGATCGTCAAGCAATATACTACAATGCCAAACATCGGAACGTGGAGTTCGCGGTGGGTGATTGGGTATATTTGAAGATCAAACCCTTCAAAGGCGTGTCCAGGATTCGGCATTTGAAAAAGCTAAGTCCGAGGTATTTTGGTCCATTTGAGGTGGTGGAGCGAGTTGGGGAAGCTGCTTATCGACTAGCACTTTCAGCAGACTTGGGTGGATTACATGATGTATTTCACATCTCAGTCCTTCGTAAGGCGGTGAAGGATCCAGCTCAAGTAGTGGAGAATGATCGGGTACCGGTCGAGTATGGGCTAACGACGAGGGTTAGACCCATTCGGATCGAGGATCGAGCCGAGAACCAGTTGCGGAACAAAGTGATCGGGATGGTCACGGTCCGATGGGACAATTGTGGCCGTGAAGAGCTAACATGGGAGCGAGAGCAGACCATGCGAGCTGAGTTTCCCGAGTTATTTGTATAAACTGTTGACCGTGTACTTTTTGTTATAACATAGTTATAGCATTGCTGGTTCTTGTTTCCTTACCGTGCAATTTCGGGACGAACTTTTGTTAAGGGGGGAGGGTTGTAACACCCCAAAAAGACCCCAAAGGACTCAAAATGATTTTTGAGGTACAGGTAATTTTACACAGCCTGGGACACGGGCGTGTCCCAGGGCGTGTCGGGGGTACACGGCCTGGGACACGGGCGTGTCCCAGGGCGTGTCCGAATTAAATTTCGGAATTGGCCTATTCGAGTCAGAAAAGTACACGGCCTTGAACACGGCCGTGAACACGGGCGTGTCAGGTTGGACACGGGCGTGTCAGATGCCGTGTTCCGACCCGTGTACTGGTTGCAGCTCGATGAATCAGGTTTGACACGGGTGTGTCTCAGGATGACACGGGCGTGTCAGGTTCGACACGGGCGTGTCGATACCCGTGTTATTCAGTCGGTTCAAACTGCGTGTGCCGCTTAAGGGTACACGGCCTGTGACACGGGCGTGTCACAGGCCGTGTCAGCCGAAAATTGGGTTTTTTGGGCAAATCGTGGCCGTTCAGATTCTCTCTTTGGATCCAAGGCTCAGGTGATTCCTGGCTGGATTAAATTCGTCAAGGGGTGATGAAGAAGGCATTCTTCATTTTGCTTAAGGAAGAGAGAAAGAGAGAGGAGGAAGAAGAAGGAGGAGGAGAGCAAGCCACCGGCGGAGTTCCCGTGGTCCGATTCGTGATCCGAAGCCGCGTTGTGAAGGCAAGGCTGCTGCGGTTCTTTCTCACCGGCTAGTTTTCGATGGCTCCGAAGAGATCGACAAGGGTAACGATCTCCCTCCTTGGACATGTGAAATCCTTCTTTTCTGCATTGCATAGGGAAAACCCTTCCCCGCGAGTGTGCGGTGGGTTGTGGTGTCCCTTGGGGTAGATATGTGAAGTCCCCCTTGTTAGAGGCCGGAATTGGAGTACGGCTCTAGGCATGCTGTGTGAAGCCCATCTGGACATGGTCTGGATTGGTGATGCTTGTTTGCATATCGGAGAAGGCTCCGTGATTATGGCTTGTGTTGCCTTGTGCCTTCCTGTTGCTTGGTGCAGCAGGAAGTACTGGATGATGTCCAGGAAATGAAGAGGGTTGGATGCAACTCTTGTGGCCGTGCGTTGCCACTTTATGAGCGGTTGAGCCGTTGGGCTGTAACTCGATGAAAAGGCAGATTGCCGAACAGGAAAGGTGAAACCGACCCGCGCCTATAAATAGCCATGGATACTTCCGTATTCGAGGTGGCACGGCGACTTGAGCAACGGGGGGTGGCTGATCCGTACCTGCGTTAGGTCCGTCCGACTTGGAAGCCTGGTTATAGGTTTTGTTGGAGCGCCTAATGAGAGTCTTAGGCCCGCGCACCGGAAAGACTAGAATGCTCAAATACCGTGTAGACGGTGGTGTTGACCCTGGTATTCGGTACACCAAGAATGTGCCCTGAGTGCACGGACTGTCGGGCCGTGTGGCCGATAGTTGTGATGGCTTGAATGTGCCTGCGCGCACATAGTTGCTATTTGATGATGCCATGCTTTGCAGGGAAAGAATGCTCATGCCCCGAGAAAGGGGTAGGATTGTTATAATTGGGTCAGCTGAATGCTGACCGTTGCATTGTTTGCCACCGGTTGGGTGGATTGTTCCCGTGCAGGTGCTGGAGAGCCAAGTGGTAAGTGTTGGGCTGAAGCTCTACTGCTGTTGCTGCGGCTGCTGCGGCTAGCCCTTGAAGGCTAAGCGAATGTTTTGGTTGTTCTCTTTTACTCATGTATGACCGGCCTGCGCGCCGAGGTTTGTAAATCATGTTGTATGGAAGAGGAACTGTAAGGCCTTAAGGCCAAAACCTTTGTTGTACATTCCATGGATTTATATATAAAGTGGTTTTATATATTGGACATTCCTGTTTAGAGTTCAAAGTTGTAACTTAAAGCTTCCGCTAGAATGCTCTGAGTTAGGATTCGTATGGTTTGGTATTATCCTGTGACCTCACCGTCTGTTTGTGGCATATAGTGTGGGGCCCCGGCCGGACCTTCTACTATACGTCATGTAACGGATGGGGTCGTTACATTTTGGCATATAGTGTCGGTCTTCCTCTTTTGGTATCAGCTTTTGTCGGTCTTCCTCTTTCGAATTCGTGGTCGAATTCTTTTGTGGGGTGGCGAGCACGTGTTTGTGCGACCTGCTGTAACGCTAATGAACTCTGGAATGTCCATTAAGGAATGTACAAAATCTTGTTTGAGGAATCTGCGCGTTCCTTTTTGTGTTGTTTTGCTTGCATACGTTCGCTAATGTATGTCTTGTCCACCTATAGGTGACACGTAGTGGTGCTGGGCAGTCTGAGCCCCAGCGCTCTGATGAGAGTGCGGCACCAGCTGAGGTGCCAACACCTCCTCCATCTGCGGAAACTGTTCGCTTAGTGGCTGAGGCGCTATTTGCCATGATTCAGCCGACCGGGCAAGCGCAGCCGGCAGTAGTGCCAGTTCGTGTTGATGTAAGACCCGAGCCGGTTGAGGCTGTAGATCCACGAGCAGCTGACCGACAGTTGAAGCAATTCATGAGCTTCAGTCCTCCTACGTTTGCGAGAATGGGATCCCCAACGCAGGCGAAAGATTGGTTATCGCGTGTCAAGCGGATAATGACAGCGATCAGGGCGGAGGAAACTCTTAAGGTCACCTTGGCCACCTTCATGCTTGAAGGAGAGGCGCGGTTGTGGTGGGACGAGGTTGAGGTACACCATTTGGCGGGCAGGCAATTAACGCAAGTGTCGATTGAGGAGTTCTCTCGGATATTTCTGGCGAAACATGTCCCAGCGGCGCAATGCATTGCTATGGAAAATGAGTCCCAACGGTTAAAGCAAGGGGAAGATAGTGTGGATATCTACTTGCATGAGTTTACCAGGTTGGGACGATATGCGGGTACAATCTTCGCTGATGACCAAAGGAAAACGAATCGGTTCTATGAAGGATTGCGGGATGAGTTGCAATTCCTGCTTTCGAGTTCAGTGAGCCAAGGGTTTTAGGCGTTGGTTGATACTGCGTGCGCGTTGGAGAAGGACATGAGGCGGGTGCAAGGGAATAAGGGCTTGGTTGCGTCGAAGCCAGAGTTTCAAGTACCTCGCCCGAGCAAGTCGTTTTACCAGAAGAAAGGGGGCAAGAGGTCCAAGCCA
This sequence comes from Platanthera zijinensis, assembly GCA_039513925.1. Taxonomy (NCBI): domain Eukaryota; kingdom Viridiplantae; phylum Streptophyta; class Magnoliopsida; order Asparagales; family Orchidaceae; genus Platanthera; species Platanthera zijinensis. The sequence goes on along the minus strand of CM077085.1, from coordinate 21,861,586 downwards.
TTTGGGCAAGTGACTACGACCGTTGTGTCGGGAGCGACATCAAGGCCGGATTCTCGTACATGCTATAACTGTGGCCGGGTGGGGCATATTGCTCGTGAATGTCGGGTTGTTCAGCCCAAAGGGGACAAGAAGACGGGTGCGTCTTATGCTGAGAAGGGCAAAGCGGTGGTTGATTCCTTTGCGTCTCAGGCACAGCCCCGAATCTATCAACTTGGCCAACAGGAAGCGATTAAGCAAAGTGACGTCGTCACAGGTACGAGTTGATTTAGTTTACTTGTTGGTGCTATTGTTTTTGGTTATGTATAGCTTGTGCATGATGTGTGTGCTGCAGGCTTTGTCCTGATTCGGAATAATTTGGCGAGAGCCCTGTTTGATACGGGTGCTTCGCATTCTTTTGTCTGAGGATTTCGTATCTCGCATTGGGGTACCAAGTCATGTGACGGTGGATAGTACAAGGGTGCTGTTGCCGAATGGCTGTGTGATGCTTGCGGATAGGGCTTGCGATGTGGATGTGCAGATAGGAAGTCGGGATTTCGGTTTGAGTGCAGCTGTGCTATCGTTATCGGAGTTTGATGTGATCTTTGGTATGGACTGGCTCTCGGAGCAGCGTGCCTTTATTGATTGCAACTCCAAGGAGATTACACTGGGCCAGAATACCGGACTTGTGACGAAGTTTGCTGGTATGCGAGGAGTTAGCGGGCCTCTGTTGTCTGCACTCCAAGTCGTCAATGCTGTTCGGAAGGGCGCGGAGTTATTCTTCACGCTAATTCAGGCTGTTGAGCCAAAGGCCAGTGTCGGTGAAGTACTAGTTGTGTCAGAGTTTGCCGACGTGTTTCCTAACGATCTCCCTGGGTTGCCACCCCAGCGGGAGATTGACTTCTCTATTGAGTTGGTGCCAGGTGCGAAAGTTGTGGCCCGCTCTCCATATCGCGTCGCGCCAAAAGAGATGGCTGAGTTGAAAGTCCAATTGCAAGAATTGTTGGAGCAGGGATATATACGCCCAAGTATGTCACCTTGGAGCGCGCCTGTTCTCTTTGTGAAAAAGAAAGACGGTAGCTTACGGTTGTGTATTGACTACCGCGAGTTGAATAAGCTGACGGAGAAAAATAAATATCCGATCCCACGGATTGATGACCTCTTTGATCAGCTGGCAGGATCAACGGTCTATTCCAAATTGGATTTGAAATCGGGATACTATCAGCTACGGATTAGGGAAGGTGACATTCCCAAGACGGCGTTTGGAACACGCTACGGTCATTATGAGTTCCCGGTAATGCCGTTTGGCCTATGTAATGCGCCTTCGGTATTTATGGACCTAATGCATCGAACGTTCCGAGAGTACTTGGATTTGTTTGTTATTGTGTTTATCGATGCCATCTTAGTATACTCTCAGTCGGAAGAGGATCACACAAACCATTTGCGGTTGGTCTTGCATACCCTGCGGAGGAATAAGCTTTATGCCAAGTTCTCAAAGTGTGAGTTCTGGCTCTCTTCAGTAGCCTTTTTAGGCCATGTGGTAAGCGGAGAAGGTATCACGGTGGATCCGTTGAAGATAAGTGCCATTCGAGATTGGCCAGTGATGTCTTCAGTGGCCGAGGTCAGGAGCTTCCTTGGACTTGCGGGCTACTATAGACGGTTTGTGGAAAACTTCTCACGGATTGCTTTACCTCTGACCACGCTGACGAGAAAAGATCAAAAGTTCATTTGGACGCCGGAGTGCGCGCGAGCTTTTGAAGACTTGAAGAGTCGTTTGACCACGGCGCCTGTGTTGACATCGCCATGCGGTACCGATGGGTATGAGATCTATAGTGATGCATCAGGGAGCGGCTTAGGCTGCGTTCTTCTGCAGTTTGGTATAGTGATTGCTTATGGCTCGCGTCAGTTGAAAGTGCATGAGCGGAATTACCCCGTCCATGATTTGGAGTTGGCGGCAGTAATCTTTGCGCTCAAGTTGTGGCGGCACTATCTATATGGCGTTAAAGTGGATATCTATACGGATCACAAGAGCCTAAAGTATTTGTTGGATCAGAAGGATCTGAATATGCGACAACGAAGATGGATGGAGTTCCTTGGGGACTACACCTTCGAGATTCACTATACTCCCGGGAAGGGAAATGTGGTCGCTGATGCTTTGAGTCGAAAGACTCCGGTACGGGCAAGCTGGTTGCAGAGGCATGATCAGCGTTTGATCCAAGAATTGGAAGCATTGGAGATATCGTGCGTCGACAAGGGTTCGTCAACCGATGCATGCTTGAACTGGACGGAGGTGCAGTATGACCTTACGGACAGAGTTCGGCGAGCAACGGAGCTTGATGAAAGTCTCCAGCGCTATGCAAAAGATGGGCCGGAGGACCAATTCTCTTGGGATAACGGTTTGTTATGAAGAAATGGTCGAGTGTGCGTCCCAAGTGTGGGTAAATTGAGGGAAGAGTTGATGTACGAAGCTCACTTTGCAAAGTACTCAGTTCACCCAGGGAGCACAAAGATGTACAGAGATATGAAAAAGCTGTTCTGGTGGCCCGGATTAAAGAAAGATGTCGCACGTTATGTGGCTGAATGCAATACCTGTGCGTTGGTGAAAGCAGAATGCCTCAAAAATCATTTGGAGTCCTTTGGGGTCTTGGTCCGTTTGAGGTGGTGGAGCGAGTTGGGGAAGCTGCTTATCGACTAGCACTTTCAGCAGACTTGGGTGGATTACATGATGTATTTCACATCTCAGTCCTTCGTAAGGCGGTGAAGGATCCAACTCAAGTGGTGGAAAATGATCGGGTACCGGTCGTGTATGGGCTAACGACGAGGGTTAGACCCATTCGGATCGAGGATCGAGCCGAGAAACAGTTGCAGAACAAAGTGATCGGGATGGTCAAGGTCCGATGGGACAATTATGGCCGTGAAGCGCTAACATGGGAGCGAGAGCAGACCATGCGAGCTGATTTTCCCGAGTTGTTTGTATAAACTGTAGACCGTGTACTTTTTGTTATAACATAGTTATAGCATTGCTGGTTCTTGTTTCCTTACCGTGCAAATTTCGGGACGAAATTTTGTTAAGGGGGGAGGGTTGTAACACCCCAAAAAGACCCCAAAGGACTCAAAATGATTTTTGAGGTACAGGTAATTTTACACGGCCTGGGACACGGGCGTGTCCCAGGGCGTGTCGGGGGTACACGGCCTGGGACACGGGCGTGTCCCAGGGCGTGTTCAGGTTAGTCGACGATTGATAGTCGACGAGCGTCGAGCCTGGGACACGGCCTTCGACACGGGCGTGTCCCAGGGCGTGTCCGAATTAAATTTCGAGATTAGCCTATTCGAGTCAGAAAAGTACACGGCCTTGAACACGGCCGTGAACACGGGCGTGTCAGGTTGGACACGGGCGTGTCAGATGCCGTGTTCCTACCCGTGTACTGGTTGCAGCTCGATGAAGCAGGTTTGACACGGGCATGTCTCAGGATGACACGGGCGTGTCAGGTTCGACACGGGCGTGTCGATACCCGTGTTATTCAGTCGGTTCAAACTGCGTGTGCCGCTTAAGGGTACACGGCCTGTGACACGGGCGTGTCACAGGCCGTGTCAGCCAAAAATTGGGTTTTTTGGGCAAATCGTGGTCGTTCAGATTCTCTCTTTTGATCCAAGGGCTAAGGTGAGTTCCTGGCTGGATTAATTCGTGAAGGAAGGATGAAGAAGTCATTCTTCATTTTTCTTAAGGAAGAGAGAAAGAGAGAGGAGGAAGAAGAAGGAGGAGGAGAGCAAGCCACCGGTGGAGTTCCCGTGGTCCGATTCGTGATCCGAAGCCGGCGTTGTGAAGGCAAGGCTGCTGCACTTCTTTCTCACCAGCTAGTTTTCGATGGCTCCGAAGAGATCGACAAGGGTAACGATCTCCCTCCTTGGACATGTGAAGTCCTTCTTTTCTGCATTGCATAGGGAAAACCCTTCCCCGCGAGTGTGCGGTGGGTTGTGGTGTCCCTTGGGGTAGATATGTGAAGTCCCCCTTGTTAGAGGCCGGAATTGGAGTACGGCTCTAGGCATGCTGTGTGAAGCCCATCTGGACATGGTCTAGATTGGTGATGTTTGTTTGCATATCGGAGAAGGATCCGTGATTATGGCTTGTGATGCCTTGTGCCTACCTATTGCTTGGTGCGGCAGGAAGTACTGGACGATGTCCAGGAAATGAAGAGGGTTGGATGCAACTCTTGTGGCCGTGCGTTGCCACTTTATGAGCGGTTGAGCCGTTGGGCTGCAACTCGATGAAAAGGCAGATTGCCGAACAGGAAAGGTGAAACCGGCCCGCGCCTATAAATAGCCATGGATACTTCCATATTCGAGGTGGCACGGCGACTTGAGTAACGGGGGGTGGCTGATCCGTACCTGCGTTAGGTCCGTCCGACTTGGAAGCCTGGTTATAGGTTTTGTTGGAGCGCCTAATGAGAGTCTTAGGCCCGCGCGCCGGAAAGACTAGAATGCTCAAATACCGTGTTGACGGTGGTGTTGACCCTGGTATTCCGGTACTCCACGAATGTGCCCTGAGTGCACGGACTGCCGGGCCGTGTGGCCGATAGTTGTGATGGCTTGAATGTGCCTGCGCGCACATAGTTGCTATTTGATGATGCCATGCTTTGCAGGGAAAGAATGCTCATGCCCCGAGAAAGGGGTAGGATTGTTATAATTGGGTCAGCTGAATGCTGACCGTTGCATTGTTTGCCACCGGTTGGGTGGATTGTTCCCGTGCAGGTGCTGGAGAGCCAAGTGGTAAGTGATGGGCTGAAGCCCTACTGCTGTTGCTGCTGCTGCTGCGGCTAGCCTTTGAAGGCTAAGCGAATGTTTTGGTTGTTCTCTTTTACTCATGTATGGCCGGCCTGCGCGCGGAGGTTTGTAAATCATGTTGTATGTAAAGAGGAACTGTAAGGCCTTAAGGCCAAACCCTTTGTTGTACATTCCATGGTTTTATATATAAAGTGGTTTTATATATTGGACATTCCTGTTTAGAGTTCAAAGTTGTAACTTAAAGCTTCCGCTAGAATGCTCTGAGTTAGGATTCGTATGGTTTGGTATTATCATGTGACCTCACCGTCTGTTTGTGGCATATAGTGTGGGGCCCCGGCCGGACCTTCTACTATACGTCATTCAACGGATGGGGTCGTTACATTTTGGTATCAGAGGGAGGTATCGATCCTCCGACCTGTGGGTTTTGGTTGTTCTCTTTTACTCATGTATGGCCGGCCTGCGCGCCGAGGTTTGTAAATCATGTTGTATGTAAAGAGGAACTGTAAGGCCTTAAGGCCAAACCCTTTGTTGTACATTCCATGGTTTTATATATAAAGTGGTTTTATATATTGGACATTCCTGTTTAGAGTTCAAAGTTGTAACTTAAAGCTTCCGCTAGAATGCTCTGAGTTAGGATTCGTATGGTTTGGTATTATCCTGTGACCTCACCGTCTGTTTGTGGCATATAGTGTGGGGCCCCGGCCGGACCTTCTACTATACGTCATTCAACGGATGGGGTCGTTACACCTTGTGAACAAGCTGTTATTGAGGAAGAAGTGGTACAATCTGAAGATGCAGGAGGGTGGTTCCTTCTCGGAACACCTGACCAATTTCAACACGGTTGTGGGTCAGTTGATCTCTATTGGTGAGAAGATCTCGGATGAAGACAGGGCGATCACACTACTTTGTTCATTGCCGGATTCTTGGGACAACGTTATCGTTGCCATTGGGGGTAATGGAGACAGGGCACTCACTTGTGAGTCGGTGTGTGCTACTCTTCTTTCTGAGGAGACCAGGAGAGCAGGTTCTGAGAAGACCAACAAGGGTGCATTGAGCGTATCCAGATCTAGCCCTCAATGGAGGGACACAAAGCAAGGTGGATCTCGAGACAAGTCTCGTGGAAGGTCCAAGAGCAAAGAAAGGAAACCCGTCAAGTGCTGGAATTGCAATGAGGTTGGGCATGTGAAGTCTCACTGTCCCAACAAGTCCACTCAGAAGAAGGATGGAGGGTCAACTTCGGGTGCCAAGAAGGAGGCTGACGGTGGTGACATGTACATCGCAGCTGCATGTGTTGCTCATCAGGATGCGGATGTGTGGTATGTTGATACTGGAGCCTCTTACCACATGACCCCTCACAGGCACTAGTTTTGTGAGTATGAGGAGTTTGCGGGTGGTGATGTCATGCTTGGGGATGATACTGCAGTGCAAATCATTGGTCGTGGCAAGGTGAGACTGAAGATGGCCAACGGGACTACGAAGACCCTTCCGGGGGTGATGCACATTCCTGGGATGAGCAGGAATCTGATCTCGGTGGGATCTATGGCTGATGCGGGAGTTTGCTTCAGCTGTGACATGCACTCATGCAGGATGACCAGAGGGGCGATGGTGATCGCCAGGTGTTAGGCATGGAACACTGTACAAGCTACTTGCTGATACATTGGTGCCTAGTGGGGCCTTCATCTCTGAAGGCCAAGAGGAGGACCAGGAGGAGCAGTCCAGGCTGTGGCACCAGCGGCTTGGACACATCAGTGAGAAGGGGATGTCGGCTGTGGCATCTGGCCAGATGGTGGAGGGTGTGCCCATGTGCACCTCGAGCTTTGGATTCTGCGAGCATTGCCTGCTCGGCAAGCAGAACCGGGTTAGCTTTTAGGGAGCAGGGACTAGGGCCACTGGCCCTCTTGATTTGATCCATTCTGATGTATTCGGACCTACTTCAGTTCCATCCCTTGGTGGAGCTAGGTATTATGTATCTTTCATTGATGATTATTCCAGGTTTTCTTGGCTTTACTTTCTCAGGTCCAAGGCGGAGGTTCTAGACAGGTTCAAGGAGTTTAAGAACCTGGTGGAGAACCAGTTGGAGAGAAATGTGAAGGTTCTCCGTTCTGATAACGGAGGGGAGTATTGTTCGGACGCTTTCGAGCAGTACTGTACTGAGCAGGGGATTGCACGACAGAAGACCACGCCGTATACTCCAGAGCAGAATGGAGTGTCGGAAAGGCTCAATCGGACATTGATGGAGAAAGCCAGGTGCATGCTCAGTTGGGCTGGTTTGGGGAAGGAGTTCTGGGCTGAAGCGGCGGCTACCGCTAATTATTTGAAGAACAGGTCCCCCACATCTGCAGTGAAGGGGTGTACCCCCTTTGAGGCCATATTCAAGAAGAAGCCAAATTTGGCTTATGCTCGTGTGTTTGGGTGCGATGCTTACGTGCACATTCCAAAGGAGAAAAGGGGGAAACTGGATATGAAATCCGAGAGATGCATCTTTGTGGGCTACAAAGAAGGCATCAAGGGATACAAGCTTTGGAACCCGGTGACGAGGACGGTGACGTATAGCAAGGATGTGGTCTTTCATGAAGCCCGTCCTCAAGTCACTACACAAGCGGACAAAGGGAAAGTTGCAGAGAGGTTGGTAGTGGAAGGGAGCATGGAGGAGGCCCCTCTGGAGGATGCTCGGGTAACCACTACAGCTGGTTCAGATTCTGACTCTGAATCTGATGTTTTGGAGGAAGTGAACTTTAGTGATGAGTCAGAAGAGGAAGTTGCCGATGTTCCACTTCTGAGACGCTCAACAAGGGAGAGGAGGGCACCACTCCGGTACTCCCTTAGTGCTGTTGGAGCACAATATTGTCTGAACATGCTTGGAGAAGATCCCATTTCAGCCAAGGATGCAAGGTCGAGGGCTGATGCAAATCAGTGGGAGCTTGCTATGGAGGATGAGATGGTTTCCCAGAGGAAGAATCAGACTTGGAGTCTGTGCAAGCTTCCAAAGGGGAGGAAGGCCATTGGGAGTAGATGGGTTTTCAAGCAGAAGGTGAAGGCAGATGGCACTGTGGAGAAGTACAAGGCAAGGTTGGTTGCCAAGGGGTTCTCGCAGGTTGAAGGTGTGGACTACGACGAAATTTTCTCGCCGGTAGCCAAGCTCACTTCTATCAGGATGGTTCTCTCCATTGCCGCTGTGCATGATTTGGAGATTGAGCAAATGGACGTGAAGACGACATTCCTTCACGGGGATTTGGAGGAGGAGATCTATATGCGGCAACCTGAAGGATTCGAGGCCAAGGGCAAGGAGGATCAGGTGTGCAGGTTGAAGAAGTCCCTCTATGGACTAAAGCAGTCTCCGAGGATGTGGTACCAGAAGTTCGACACCTACATGCTGGAATCAGGTTTTGAAAGGTCGAACTCGGACCACTGTATTTATATCCAAAGGAAGGGAGAGCACTACACTTTCTTGACACTCTATGTAGATGACATGCTGCTCATAGGGAATAGTGTTAAGATGATCCAACAAGTGAAGAAGCTGCTCTCGGCCAAGTTTGAAATGAAGGATTTGGGGCCAGCAAGTGTGATCTTGGGGATGCAGATTACCAGAGACCGAAGCAAGAAGAAGCTGTGGTTGGGGCAGCAAAGGTACGTCGAAGAGGTGTTGAAGAAGTTCAACATGGCTGACTGTAAACCTGTTGGTGCCCCTATGCCGGTTGGGGAGAAATTATCTGCGGAGATGTGTCCCAAGACACATGAGGAGATGGAAGACATGGAGAAGGTTCCATATGCTAGTGCTGTGGGGAGCCTTATGTATGCCATGGTTTGTACTCGTCCTGACATCGCACAGGCAGTGGGAGTGTTGAGCAGGTACATGGCCAAACCTGGGAAGGAGCACTGGAACGCTGTGAAGCGGGTGTTCAGGTATCTTCGCGGCACTTCAAACTACTCTATTTGCTTTGAAGGTGCTGTTGATGGGAGAGTCCTGGACGTGGTTGGACACGTGGACTCTGACTGGGGTGGTGATCTGGACAGCAGGAGGTCCACCAGTGGGTATGTCTTTACCCTATTTGGTGGTGCTGTCAGTTGGATGAGTCGACGGCAAGGACTGGTTGCACTCTCGTCGACAGAAGCTGAATATATGGCCCTTACACATGCCTGTAAGGAAGCCATATGGTTGAGGAGGTTGTGCTGGGAGCTCAGTTTTGAGCAGGGTCCTGTGAAGTTGTGGTGTGACAGCCAAGGGGCTATCCAGTTAGCCAAGAATCCGGCTTTCCATGCTAGGACCAAGCACATTGACATCCAGTTTCACTTCATCAGGGAGAAGGTGGAGAAGCAGGTAGTGTAACTGGAGAAGGTTGACACTAAGGAGAACAGTTCTGATTTCTTAACCAAGGCTGTGCCTGTTGCCAAGTTTGAATGGTGTGCTACAGCAGTGAGTTTGAAGAAGAAGTCTGGAGGAGCTGCTCTCATGTGCTGAAGGTTTCCACCAAGTGGGAGAATGTTGGGGTGGTGAATCACTTCAGGGCCTCTTGTTTCTCACACCGGGTTAGCCCATGTGAGCTTAGAGGCAAGGGAGTGTGAAGCAGCCCCTGTATGCATTCTTGTTCCTCTGTTTGAGGAGAGGTCGACGATCGTCGAGCTCACGCTTGAGCGTCGACCTCAGCTGGATCGTCGAGCTCTCGCTTGAGCGTCGACCTGGGCTGGATCGTCGAGCTCACGCTTGAGCGTCGACCTCCGCTGGATCGTCGAGCGTCGACCTCGGGTGAGATCGTCGACCTCCGGTCGACGCCCGATCGTCGAGCTCGGTTCTACGTTCGACGTTTTTTGAGTTGTTTTTTTTCTCCTGAGTATTTATATCCCGTTTTTTCGGGGATTAGGGTAAGCGAAGCAATTTCAGAGAGACTGGAGGCATCGTATTTCCTGAAGACGTATACGAGGTTTATCGTTGGAGGCGTCGTTCAGGGGAGTTTTTTTTCCTCGGGTAGTTTCTTGTCCAAAAGAAGGTGAAGGTAGGGTCGGCTTTGGCCTTTGTAACCCTTTTGTAACCTGTAATCTTTTGGTGAATACAAGAAGGAGGAGAAGAAGGGGAGAGAGGACGTAGCCCGGTTTTTGGGTGAACCTCTGTATTTGTGGTGTTGTGTTCTGTGCTTGTGTTTGCTCTGCATCTATTTGTGTTTTCTGTATTCGGCTTTGCCTCTTCTCGGCACGCCCGTTTTCTTACATCATGCACCAATGATGAGTCTGTAAAGGAGGTGGGGCTTATACAATTTTGACTTGTGTCATACACTTTTGCGCGGGGCCCTCATCATTTGTGGCTTCACATTGGTTGTGTGGACGATGCTTATCGTCCACGATCCCGACCTAAAATTTTTTCGTGCCAAACGGAGTCTTTGACACCGTTTGGGGGAACTTATTTTCACCGGTCAAACGGTCATGACTGCATGAATCAGGACTTAATTAAGGTTTGATTCATGCGATCATGACCGCTTGACCGGTGAAAATAAGTCCCCCCAAACAAAGCCTTTGTCTGCTTGACCGTCAAAATCACTGACCTAGACTATAAACAACTTGATTGGAAGGAAGTAAAACCTACGCCACTGAATTTGGATCAAATTCATCAAATTATCTAAAAGTATAATTATTTTTATCTATTATTTGACTGTTAATATCTATACGTATGTTGCTCATTTTGATTTGTCATAATCTACTACGTCATAGTGATTGTATTTGCACACATAAAAATCAAAACTCCCACATAATTTCAAATTTAATAAATAGAAATAAAATAAAAAATCCAACAACTTGTACACTATTATATTTACATGCCAATACTCAAAAGATAAGGTCGACCAACCAATCATAATACACATAAATCTCATCAATGATTTTATTAAAAAATTATAAATAATAATTTCTCATTTTCTAAGAAATTTCTAGTGCTGAGGTGATATTGAATTTAAGATGATAATACTTAGGCTCCATTTGGCATGGTGGTGACGGTTGTAAACGCACGAGTTAAACCGTAACAAATAACAATTAAACATTTATGTTTGTTGCAGTTTAACTCGACGTCCCGGTCGGACCGGATTAATCTGGACCGTCTTAGCTCTCGGAACGGTCGAGTGCGCATACAGTCAATAAAGTATGTCAATTGTACACATGCAGTTTTAACATGGAAAAACCCCTCAACCGGGTAAAAAACCACGTGACCGGATCTGTGCCGGTCAAAATCCACTATTTCCTGGCTGTTACAGCTTGTTTGAGAAGTCGAGCGTGAAGGGCCACCGGCTTCTCGTTACAGCTTTGGAGTGAGAGAACACTTGGCACACGACGGACGACAGACCGTCGCGTCGGGAGTTGTTACAAATTGCACTTTGTGTTGATGGTCTTCGCTTAACGCATTGCTGATTCTGAACGTGGAGCGGATGACTTTGATGTGCGGTTGCGAAGGTCTCTTGGAACTTGAGAGATTGAGATTCGTCAGGTGGCTTTAATTTGGCTCGTTCGTGGCTCAGGTGCGGCTGGAGTGCGGCTTGAGTGCGTCTCGGGTGCTGCTCGTAGGAGGAATTTGACAGAGTTTCGACCTGAAGAAAAAGAAGACTCGGAGGACAAAAGGTCAGAAATGACGAGGCCTTAGGCTCCTTTTATAGGCTACATAGGGTGGTTACGGTGGTTATGCGGCTATCTGCACATCGTAACCACCCAATATTAATATTTTCCCATAGTTTAGGGGTGCGTATTAATACCGTTGTTTGCACCCCTGAACTATTAATTAAATTACTAATTAAATCCCCCCACTAACCTCGTGGTTAGTGGGTGATTACGCGTGAATCGGACGGCCAGGAACATCCCTAACCGATCGGACGACAAAGGTGGTACTCCACGGGCGGGCGGCGAACTCGCCGTCGAGTTCACCAGCGAGGGGAGGACCGCCGACGGCGGCCGAGGGGAGCGGATGGCGCGGCCGCCTCCTTGGGCCGCGCGCCGGCGGCCGAGGGAGGGGGTGGCCGCGACCAGCGGCCTAGGTGGAGCGTCGACCGGTGTTTGCACGGCGAGAGAGGGAGGGAGGCCGGCGTCCGGGGAGGAGGTCGGCCGGCCGCCGTCGGCAAGGTGGGGCTCGCGGCGGTTTGCCCACTACACGTGGTTGGATTGGCGCGGGGGGGGGGATCAGGCGCGGTGATCGCGTGCGGTCAACCCCATGATCTCACTACTTTTGAGGTGGAGATCATGAGTGTGTGGTTATGTGCACACCTAATCTTATAAAATAGGTCTCATCCCCAATAATTGCCCCCAAAATCCTTGTTGCACGAGACCGGCAAGGACGAAGAAAACCAAGGATCTTTCACTGCTCATTTTTTACGGCTGCGACGATGGCGAACGGCGAAGGACTTTAGATGGCGAGTAGTAGCATCCTGCAAACTCGGTTAAAAATGTTAGAATATACTATGGTGGAGGAGATGCGATGAACGCGCCCAAAGAAGGAAGCCAGCGCACCCGTGGTCGCGAGGGTGCGTGTGGATGCGCGCGTGAGGTCGCGCTTGGGAATGCGTGGGCTTGGCCATGCGCGAGCATGCGCGTGCGGATGTGCGCATGATAGCACGCGGGCGCACCCGCATGGGCACACGCGGGCGCGCACGGGTCTGATCGCGCGTGCGCCATGCCGCGCACAGGCGCGCGCGCGCGCTGGCTCGCGCGGGCAAGCGCGCATGGCGTGCGCGTGCGTGGCCTGCTACGTGGGCGCGCGCGTCCGCGTGTCCAGTGTACGCGCGTGCTCGGGCGCATCGTACATTTTTACTTTTATTGGGCGACGCGCCTTTATCAACACGACGAGAGCGGATGACTTTTGATTTGCAGACTTTTCGTCTAAATTTATTTTTAATTTTTTTTGTCAGGGCTTAAAACGTACCGCGCGGCCAATGCGTCTTCGCTCCTCCCTTACCGACGATCAGGTTGCAATTTGGAAGAGAAGGTTCGATCTGCCTGTCGACCTTGAAGTGAAAATTCCGCGTATTAAGGAGAGGGTTCAAAATCCCCCCGTAGCTGGTTAACGATCTGCGAGACCACTTTGAGATCGGGTTTCCGATTCTCCCCATGCGAGGAGGTGATCAAGATTTTGAAATTTGCGGTGTGCCGATTTTCCAATTTACTCCCTTGGGGGTAGTACGCTTCATGGGATTGGTTGTTTTTTGAGCATGGAGGGAAATTCTCTTTGGGCTGCTTCCGAGATTAGTGCAATGTTCGCTCTGACGATGGTGAGCGTGTGAAAATTCATAGTAACAAGAGCTTACTTGATTTTGAGCCTCGGACGTACCGCCGCCATGGAAATACTTTATCTGGTCATGTCAGGAACTCTTGGGACTTGCCGGAGCTATAGAACGTGTTGCCTGATCGTTGTCGTCGTCAAAAGGGGAGAGAGCGGGAGTTTTCTCCAGTGCTTGGATTTCCAGAGCCTCTTGAGTTGGCTAACCGGTTGTTCAGTATTTCTTCATTTGTGGAAGAGAAACGATCTTTGCGGTGTGACATTTCTTCAGACTCTGGGCGGACTACTGAGACATCTTCGGATTGTGGTCGGAAACGGGAGGCCACCATAGTTTCTCGAGGCAGTGATAGTGTGGCACTTTTTTCGGCTTCTCTGAGTGGCGACTCTCCTTCTTGTGGCCGTGGCAGTTCACCTCCCGAGGTACATATGCTTTGATCATCTGCCCTCAGGGCTTCCCCTGTGGAGGTGAAGGCTTTGAGGCTATCCTCTTCTTTGAAGGCAATGAATGAAGTGATAACCAAGCTTGATTATTCATGGTTCTTCTTTATTGTTGTGTTGTGCTGACTTCTCTCTGTCCTTTCTTTTGCAGATTGAGGCTCGGGTTCAAATTTCCATAACCTGGAATGATCATTACGTGAGCTTGAAGGGTGGGTATCTGGCCCTTCAGGAGAAGTTTCGAGCGGCGGCGGGCTCGCTTGTCACTCTGAGGGATGATCATGACCGGGACATTTCTCGATTTTGCCGGATTGGATCGGAGCTGAAGGCGGAATTGCAAGAGACTCAAGCGTCTTTGGAGGTGGAGAAATCTTTGGTGGAAAGAACTACACAGATGCTGAAGCGCGATCAAGAGGAGACTTCTCGTTTAGAGACAAAGCTTTGTGCGGCGAAGGCACAAGTGGAGGCATTATCTTCTGATAACCGTGTCTTAGAGTTGAAGGTTGTTGAAATTGCGAAGTACATGAAGTCTCTAGATTATATATGGGATCGCTGCTTGATTAGCGAGGAAGTTCATGATGAGATCTGGAGCAAGGAGGTAGAGCCTCAAATGGAAGACGTTCGGGAACTGGCCCTTAGGCATGGAGTTTCGAAGGCTTTTCGTTTTGTTGGCAGGAGCTTGGGATGCGACGTATTCGGCCTTAGCTTTGATGATATCTCTTGCAACGAGAGTTTTGATGTTAACGCGGCTGATATGTAGCGGCGTTATCTCCTTGTATTAGTGTATTTGCATCATTTACTTTTCTAGTCTGGTGTCTTGTATGTCGTCTTTATTGTTTGACATTTCTTGATTGGCACGTTTGCGCATGTACTTGCATGTTATTGTGATGATTGTGCTCTTTTTATTCCTTTTGCTTGAACGCTGTTTGACTCGTGGTGTTGCTTTATGCAGGCTGTAATTGCGTCTGTAGCTGGTTAGTGACTAATTTGCATGAGGATCGCTCGCGGCTTAATTTGCACGAGGATCCCTCGTGGCTTGGTCGTAAGGGGGCAGGCCCTGACGAGATCCTGACGTAGAAAGGCAGGTTCGGTGAATATCTTTTGTACTCAAACCGTATGTGAAGTCTTACCTTTTGTCCAAGGATCACTTGCGGCTTGGTCGTGAGGGGGGCAGGCCCTGACGACGTCCTGGCGTAGAAAGTCTAGTTCGGTTAATAGCTTTTGTATTCAACTGCATGCGCAGTCTTATCGTTTTGCACGAGGATCGCTCCCGTCTTGGTCATGAGGGGGGCAGGCCCTGACGACGTCCTGGTGTAGAAAGGCAAGTTCAGTGAATAATTTTCGTATTCAAACCGCATGCGCAGTCTTACCGTTTTGCACGAGGATCGCTCGCGACTTAACTTTACTTGAAATTAGTCGGACACTCTTGAAAAGGAAACACAATACTTGAATTACTGATTGTCTACATGCGTCTGACATTGCAGTTCTTACACGTCATAGAGTTCAAATGTGATAAAAAAAAATTTAGAAAGTTCAAAGTAAGAAAGTAAGGAGTTACTGATATTCAGGGTTGTGGCTTTTACTAGCTGGGCTTACTTGGAATAATAAGTCCTAGCGGCTTCCTGGTTGCCTCATACAACCCCTACCCCTCCGGTGTAATGACCCGGGTTTAGAGCTCAGAGGTCGCAGCTTGTCTCTCCCCACGACATTGCTATCGGGCTGCATCCCAAGCACCCCAACCCCTCTCCAGCCCACTGATGGGTTGTTGGTGGTCACAACCTCCCTTTGATGAGCGAACTCGACAGTTAGGTTGAGCCGTACGAGGACTTCCCAGGAGGTCACCCATCCCAGTACTACTCTCGCCCAAGCACGCTTTCCTCTTGGGAAGTCCCCGTACGGCCCAACTTAACTGTCGAGTTCACTCATCAAAGGGAGGATTTGACCACCAACAACCCGCCAATGGGCTGGAGAGGGATTTGGTGCTTGGGATGCAGCTCGGTAGCGATGTCATGGGGCGAGACAAATTGCGGCCTTTGAGCTCTAAACCCGGGTCGTTACAATAAAAAGTGCACATTTTATTGTAACACCCATATCCGATACAACATGACAATGTCACGGCTCCGCTCTAGGTGACACTACCGAGCTATAGCCCAAGCACCCCAACCCCTCTCCCTCCACAGGCGGGTTGTTGGTGGCCACAACCTCCCTTTGATGAGGCAAACTCGATAGTCAAGCGCGTTCCACGGGGACTTCCCAGGAGGTCACCCATCCCGGTACTACTCCAGCCCGATCACACTTAACTAGAAAGTTCTTTCAACTCTCATCACCAATTGAGCAGTCTTTTAGCGTTGAGTGAGTTGAGCTAGCTCACTCGACGTTCAACTCACTCGATGCCATCTAGGCAGTCGGTTTCTTCTAAGTCTTTTGGCATTGAGTGAGTTGAGCTCACTCAACGCCGCCTAGTCAGACAGACTTTTTAAGTCAAAAGCGTTGAGTGTGGTGAACTCACTCAACGGCTTTGGCTGTTTGGCGTTGACAGCGTTGAGTGTGGTGAACTCACTCAACGCCGTCTGCTTAGGTTGTTAGTTTAAGGCAAAAGCGTTGAGTGTGTGGGGTTCACTCAACACCTTTGGCTGTTTAGCGTTGGCCTAATGTTTTGGCGTTGAGTGAGTTGTGCTCACTCAATGCGGCGTCGAGTGAACTCAACGCTTTTCCCGCTTGGTGTTTCAGCGTTGAGTGAGTGATGCTCACTCAACGCGACGTTGAGTGCAACCCATATCATTATGAAATATCTTTGTTAGGGACTAGCAAAGTCTTAAGTGTGGAGGTGTGATAACTTCCCGAAAAGAAGTTATCTATTACTTTATTCTATTTTAATATTCATCTTATTGATAAAAAAATGAATTAAATAAGCAAAAATATAAGAAAATTCATGTCTATTTTGTTTATGGTTAAAATGTCTAATTTTTTCATATTTTTCTTGCTAGAAATGCCAAAAGAATCGATCTGGAGAAGTAAAGCTGGAATTACTTTGGGCTGCGAAGGTTGTTACAACAACCAGAAAAAGTTGTTACAACAACTGCTGGACGGATTTTGAATTTAAAATTCGAATTTTACGCCAAAATGAAAATTGAAAAGAGGCAACTCTTGGTAAAGGAATGCATGTTTTTATGAAGAGAATCTCATATCATAAAAGGACTTCTGAAAAAGATTAGAAGGAGTTTTTTGGAGTGTCATCATCTTGGAGAAGAAGAAGAAGAACGGTTAGGGTTTGGACGCACCGGCAAGGAGGAAGAAGACTCGGAAGCGGATTCTGAACACAAATTCCTGCAGTATTTTCATTTCTAAACATCATGTCTAGTAAGATCTTTCTTATTGTGCGGTTTCATCCTTCGAACATGAACTAAATTTCCTTGTTTTGTACGTTGGAAGTACTTTGACTTACTATGATGTGATATTTGTAATTTCTTCTTTTATGATTGTTGAAAACGTATCTTTGTTGATTTTTATGTTCTATGTTATGCAAGTTTTGGATCAAGTATTCCTCTTCTAATTTACGTGGCGAGATTCGAGAGAGGAGTCACGTATTTTTAGGGTTGAATCCTTTATTTTTGCACGACGAGATTCGAGAGAGGAGTCATGTAAATCTTTAGCCAAAATTCCGTCTTTATACTGCGCTGCAAGATTCGAGAGAGGAGTGGCGTAAGTGTAGCATAAATTTCAACATAACATCAAGAAAGAAAGAGATTTCGTCTTGGGCTAACAACATTGATTTGAGTGCTTTATGTTATTCTCTTTTTTACCTGAGTTAGAGATAACTAGGAGAATTAGGGTAAACAGATTTTTGAGATCGAGAGATGACGAATTCCACTTTCAAATCGTTGCAGGATAGTAGTTAATCATTTCATAAAAGATCATTCTAAAAACTCATCGCAATAGGCAAAGGAATTCAACGTACGAAACTACTTCTCCAACTTGATTAAAGTCATTTTAAATTAACGATACTCAGTTATTATTATTATTATTCTTTTTAATTGTCCTTAATCCAAATTAACTTTTAATCATCTCGCTTGAATTTAAAGAAAGGGTAGAGCTACTATTTGCGAGCACTAGATTATTCACTTCCTCGAGTGAACGATCTTAACTCATCATTTTATTACTTGATTCGGCACGTACACTTGCGTTATTACGTAAATCTATTTTGGGCGTATCAAAACTCTCCCATGGTGACTGGCAAAGTATCTGGTCTGGCACGTTGTAGATCCTCATGATCGTAGTAAAGCTATTGATGTGTTCTAATGAGTCGTCTGTCCCATCAAAAGTTTCGATATTCGGCATTTTGAATCCATGAGGGATTGGATGAGCCAAAACCGGGGGCGTAAGTGGAGAGCCTTGGTGAAGTAGTCGACGGGTGAGAATATCGCATCGACCAGCATGTCTGTATTCCTTGGCAATCACCTCTTGTATCTCCTCCCGGGTGTACCTTTCGGCCGGCGGTAAGCGGGGTTCTTCTTCCAAGGTTCAGTTGTGACGACCGACTCTGGTTGCTTTGAGGACCGGGTGAGTGGAACTAGCGGCATCAGAGAGTTCTTCTAACGCTTCCCTTTGCGGGGCTTCTCTTGCTAGTCCATGGCTTGGTGGAGGCGGGGGATTGGCCGGAACAGGCGGCTGAGCTGGAGGCGCTCCTATATTTCTGAGCAGAGCGAGCATCTCGGTTTGTTCTCCTCCATTTATCAAACTCGTCCTTCCAATGCTGTTACTGGGGAGAGAACGGTTTCTGCTTAGAGGGGCACATCCACGTGTGAATGAGAGTGGGCTGGTTCAGTGCGTCCTCCTGGGACGGATGCTTCCACTGTCCGGGCGCTTCTCTTTGCTATTGTCTTTAGTCTTTAGTACCGCTGTGCAGTGGGTACGGTCTTTGGAATCTTGGAGGATGTTGAGAACTATTTCCCACATACGGCGTCAAACTGTTGCGGTCTAACTCCACGTCCCAGTCGGACAGGAATAACATGGACCATCTAAGCTCTCGGAATGGTCGAGCCCTCACACAGTCAATAAAGTAGGTCGATTGTACACACGCCATTTTAACGTGGAAAACCCCCTCAACCGGGTAAAAAATCACGTGACCAGATTTGCGTTTGTCAAAGTCCACTATTTCTTTGCTGTTACAGCTTGTTTGAGAAGTCGAGGTTACAAGCCACCTCTCGTTACAGCTTTGGGGTGAGAGAACACTTGGCACACGACGAACGATAGACCGTTGCGCCGGGAGTTGTTATAAATTGCACTTTGTGTTGGTGGTCTTCGCTTAACGCCTTGCTGATTTTGAACGTGGAGCGGATGACTTTGTGCGGTTGCGAAGGTCTCTTGTAACTTGAGAGATTGGGCTTCGCTAGATGGCTTTAACTTGGCTCGTTCGTGGCTCGAGTGCGGCTTGAGTGTGGCTCGAGTGCTGCTCGTAGGAGGAATTTGACAGAGCTTTGACTTGAGGAAGAAGAAGACTCTGAGGAAAAAATGTCAGAAATGAGGAGGTATGAGACTCCTTTTATAGGCTCCAGGGGATAGTTACGGTGATTATGCGCTATCTGCACACTATAACCACCAAATATTAATATTTTCCCATAGTTTAGGGGTGTGTATTAATACTGTTGTTTGCACCCCTGAATTATTAATTAAATTACTAATTAAATTCACTCACTAACCTGGTAGTTAGTGCGTGGTTACGCGCGAATCGGACGACCGGGAACGTCCCCAACCGATCGGACGACGGAGGAAAAAGGTCAGAAATGAGGAGGCATGTGGCTTCTTTTATAGGCTTTAGGGCGTGATTACTCTATTATATTTCATGTGACAAACGGAGGTGTTACATACTTTGTATGTACATTCTTGATATATATATATATAAATGTTGTTTATATATAGTGGACATTCACATGATTTGAGTTCGGGCAACCTAAAAACTTTCGCTAGAATGCTTTAAGTTAGGATTCGTGTAACCTTTTATATTCACATTTAATCCCGCTGCCTGTTTTTGGAATATGATGTGGGGCCCCGATCGGATCCTTTATTATATTTCATGTGACGGACCGAGGTGTTACAATTTGGTATCAGCTTGTCTCGGTCTTTCTTCTGTGAATTCGTGGTCGAATTCTTTAGAGGGGTGGCGAGCACGTGTATGTGCTTACCGTTACAACAACAATGAACTCAAGAATGTCCACTTAGGAATTAAAATACCCTTGTGTGAGGGACTTGCATTTCCTACAATTGCTTTATACAATATTATTAGTTGCTTATTGTGTGTTTCACGATTGTTGGCGACTAGAAGTGGTGAGGGGCAGCAAGAACCACAACGCTCGGTGGAGAGTAATGCACCAAATGAGGTGTCAACAGCTCCTCCTTATGCAGAAACTATATGTTGGTGTGTTTGCATTAATCAATGCGCAACCAGGAGGACAAAGACAACCTCCTACCCCTACAGTGGTCCAAGAATCCGTTGGCGTAGTTGAGAATGTAGCGGTGAGACAAGTGGTCGTTGAGCCAGTGGCCGCAAGGCGAGCGATGGAGAAGCAATTGAAACACGTTATGAGTTTCAATCCTCTTATGTTTGCGGGAAGTGGAGATGCAAGCCGAAGGTTGGCATAGTTAGTTTAGGGGTGCGTATTAATACTGTTGTTTGTGGGTAGTGGTTAACCGATTGGCCCTCGGCCGCCTCCTTTGGTCGCGCGCCGGCGACCGAGGGAGGGGCGGCCCGGGCGGCCGCTCCCTCGGCTTCGGCCGGCGGCCGAGGGAGGGGGCGGTCCGAGCGGCCGCTCCCTCAGCCGCGGCCGGCGGCCGAGGGAGGGAGCGGCCCGGGCGGCCGAGGGGGAGTGTCGGTCTGGGTCGCGCGGCGAGAGAGGGCGGGCGGCGGGCGGCCGGGGAGGGGGCCGACCACCCGCCGCCGGCAAGGTGGGGCTCGCAGCGGTTCGCCGACTACGCGTGATGGGATCGGCGCACGGGGATTAGACACGGTGATCGCGCGTGTGGTCAACCTCATGATCCCACTACTTTTGAGGTGAAGATCATGAGTGTGTGGTTATGTGCACAACTAATCTTATAAAATTGGTCTCATCCCCAACAATGGTCATGACCGCTGCCACCATGCCAAACGGAGTCTTATGCTATATTTGATTCGGCGGTGGCGGGTGCATCCGGTGAGTCGAAACGTCACTTTGGAATCGGATGGGGAGAGGTGGGGGGCGAAACGGAGTGGATCAAGATCGTTTTCTCCTTGCTGCGGATGCAAACGGAACAAACGTCTCCGACGACCATTTATTTACCCGCCGTCCTGCGACATTTGCTCCCAAAAAAAGGCGGCCAAAGGCCGAAACAAATGAAGCCAGCGATCATGAATGAAGCATATCCCATTATCCCTTCTAAAATTCCAATTTCCTTTTAAATTAATCCCTTCCACCAATCAAAGTCTCAGATGCGGCCAATTTTAATCCGACGTGGCATTTTCTTCACGTTGGATTTCAAATCCCGAACCACCTCCGTAGCCCGCGAACGATATTTAAAAAAATAAATAAATAACAGCATAATCCCGCATATCCTGGGCCCACTTGTATTGGCCCATCACCGGAGTACACGTGTCAAAGATAGACGGCATCCGACGGCCGTGATCTCTCCTCCACACACTATAAGTAACTCGCCGTCGTCTTCTAGCTCGATTTAAAATGGAGCTGCTCCTAGAATTGCCGGCCGAAGCCCTTGTTTTTCGGTACTCCGCCACCATCGCCGGCTACTTAGGGACCTGCCTCGCGATATTCGTCGCCGGAGTCGGAGTCTGGCGGATCCGACATTTTGGGTCGGCCTCCCGGTCAACATCCGTTTCCAATTCGCCTTCCCCAGCCGTTTCTCCGGTGATCTCAACGCCATCTCCTGCATCGTCTCCTATTTTGCCAGGAATGGCGATGACGGAGTGCGGGGACGGAGGATCGTTGACGAAGGGGAGGTTCACGGCTTATTACATAGCGGAGGAGGAGAATGGCGGGGAGGAATGTGAGCGGGGAAGAAACGGCGTTTCTGCTAGCGTTCGGTGTTTTGATTTGTTCAATTGGGAAAGGAAGGGGGATCTTGGATGGTATAGTTACCAGGACCGGACGTCAATTAACGGAAGCGTCGTCAGGCTTTGGGATGACGGCCGGAGGAGTTTTGGAGTGGCGCAGCCGCCCACGGATTGGGTGTTTGTTTGATGAAGTGATTTTATTGATTGTGTATGTAAATATGTGCATCCGCCGGCGGAGAATGCTATGCGTCGCCGGAGATTACTATTTTTTCTCCTGTTGCTGCTTTATTATTCGGTTACGGCTTTTTTGGCGGGGTGGTGGTGGTCGTGAATGTGACAGGTCATGAACTGTTGTTCATGAACGCCCAGCCTCACGGCTTTGTTTGGCATGATGGTGGGGTCATGAACACAATTTGGTGTGCATATAACGCAATTTGGTGTGTCATTAGCAGTCATCTCCTTTTCGGGATTAGTCCCACTTAGGGCCTGTTTGGGAAGGCTTTTCAGAAAGGAGAAGGAGCGGTGGCAAAAGGATGGTAGGAAAATGAGCTTTTGGAAAATGTCTATTAGAAAAGGAGAACTGTTTGGGTGAACTTCTTTTGCAGAGCTTTTCAAAAAGGAGAAACACTTTATAAATCGTTTGACAAATCTCCGTTGCGGTAACTTTTTTTATTAAAAATGTGCGTCCGGGGGAAAAAGCGCAATTATTTCGCCGGGGCAGGTTTTTTTCGCCCGGGAGCGAATTTTTCGCCGGGTAGCGGTTTTTCTCGTCCTGGCGTGAATTTTTCGCCCGGGCGCGATATTTTCGCCCGGGGACGATATAAGCCTGGGCGCCGATTTTTCGGCCAAACCCTATATTTTCGGCCGGGTCCCAAATTTTCAGCTGGGTGCCAATTTTTCGGACAAACGTAATTTTTTTGAACGAGCGCGAATTTTCCGGATGAGCACGAATTTTTTCGGATGACGGCAAATTTTTCGGACGGGCGCGATTTTTTCGGATGGGCGCGATTTTTTCGGACGGGCGCGATTTTTTCGGACGGGCACTAATTTTTCGATTAGGAGGGAAAATTTTGGCCGGACGCGAAGTTTTTGCACGGAAGAGAATTTTTCGCACGGACGCGATATTTCCGCTCGAAAGGGAAAAAATAGCTTACAAGCGAAAAAAATACACGACCGGGCAAAAAAATCACGAACGGGAAAAAAATCACGTCGAGGCGAAAAATTTGCTACCGGGCGAAAGAAATAGTGCCCGGGGGAAAAACTGCTCCCGATCAAAAAAATCGCGCCCGAGAGAAAAAAATCGCGCCCGGGAGAAAAAATCGCGTCCCGGCGAAAAATTCGCGTCCAGGCAAAAAAATCCCGCCCGGGCGAAAAAATCGCGCACGGGCGAAAAAATTGCGACCAGGCGAAAAAATCGCGACCGGGCGAAAAAAAACGCCCGCGGGAGAAAAATCACGCGATGTCGAAAAAATCGTGCCGGTGTAAAAAAATCGCGCCCGGGCAAAAAAATCGCGCCGGTGCAAAGAAATCAAGTCCGGGCGAAAAAAGCGCGTCCTGGCGAAAAAAGCGCGTCCGGGCAAAAAAATCGCACCCAGGCAAAAAAATCGGCTCGGGTGAAAAAAATCGTGCAACGACAAAAAATGGCACCCGGATTAAAAAAACGCACCCGAGCGAAAAAATCACGCCGGACGAAAAACCGGCTCAGGCGAAAAATACACGCTCGGGGGAAAAAATCATGCACGGACAAAAAACCGCACTCGGGCGAAAAAAACTCACCCGGGTAAAAAACCGCGCGTCCGAGCAAAAAATTCTAGCCCGGGCGAAAAATGCCAACCAGTGCGAAAAATGCTAGCTCAGGCGAAAAATCCGCGCCCGGGCGAAAAATTCGCGCCCGGGCGAAAAATTCGTCCACGGGCGAAAAATTCGCGCCCGGGCAAAAAATTCGCGTCGGGCAAAAAAAAACACCCGGGCAAAAAAATTACGCTCGGGAAAAAAATCGCGTCAAGACAAAAAAATCAAGTTGTAGATTTTTTTAAGAGATAAATGTTTTTTTGATGAGAAAGTGCTTTTCGAAAAGGTTGAAAAGTAGGTGACATGTGACTTTTCCAAATGATGAGCAAATTGAGTTTTTTGCGGTAGCTTTTCCGGCCGATAGACAATCCAAACGGTCTATTAAGTGTGGTAGCGTTTTCCAGAAAATGAAAAGGAGCTAAAAAGCCCTCCCAAACAGGCCCTTAGGTTGTCTTTGGAGCGGCTTATCGCAACTTATTTGCTTCGGTGAGGTTGGACAA
Source organism: Platanthera zijinensis (assembly GCA_039513925.1). NCBI lineage: Eukaryota > Viridiplantae > Streptophyta > Magnoliopsida > Asparagales > Orchidaceae > Platanthera > Platanthera zijinensis. Next base: position 21,837,819 of record CM077085.1, on the reverse strand, counting down.
AAACTTCATTGTTATAGAATCTATATTTGATATCACAAATGTTACGTTACAAAAAAAAACTAGTTTGAGGCATAAGATTTTGGTATGACAATGACATTTTTGTCCAACCTCACTAGAGCAAATAAGTAGCGATAAGCTGTGCCAAACCTAGCCTTAGGCTGCGTAAGGCTGCGTTTGGCGCGGCTTATCGCAGCTTGTTTGTTCTGGTGAGGTTTGATTAAAACGTTATTGTCATAGAATATATGTTACAAAAAAAATTAGTTTGAGGCATAAGATTTTGGTATGACAATGACAATTTTGTCCAACCTCATCGGAGATAAGTCATGCCAAAGGCAGTCTTAGTTTTTGGTCTCCTCTTGTATGTATAAATAGAGGAGACATATGTAATGTATGAGATCAAATTGAAAAGGGAAATAATAATGAGATCGGTTTCCTTATTTTTCTACTTGATATCAGAGGTAGGTTCCGAGAAATCCAGTTTTAAAAAATTATTTCCTTTTTCTCCCTTCTCTCGTGGGTCCTGCAAACCTGCCCTTCCTCCCGTGCTTTCCAAGTGGGACCTCCGGCGGAGAAATAAAAGATTGCGGGAGGAGGTCTTAGGCGTGTGCAGAAGGAGGGCACAAGAGCGACGCCACTAAGAAGAATCGCCGCAAGAAGAAGCGCGTGGTGGGAGTTGCGCGCGATAGGAGTTGCACGAGACAGGATTTAAGCGCAAGGAAGAACGACGAGGCGGAGGTTGCGCGAGCAGTAGATTTTGGCCGGAGTTGCGTGCCGGAGGTTCGTCCAGGCGAGGTTGCGTGTGCAGGAGGTTGCGGCCGGAGTTGCGTGCGCAGGAGATTGCGTGCGCAGGAGATTGCGTGCAGGAGTGTGGCCGGGATTGCGTACGGCTCAGACTTGCACAGTGCGACAGGATTGTGCGCAAGGATTGCGTGCGGGATTACGTCGGGAATCCTCTCCGACTGGAGACAGAAGGTTGTGGAATTACGCGCGGAGGAGAAGCTTGTCCGTGCAAGGAAGAGAAACATGTTGCGGAGATTTGCACGCGCGGGAGGATTTGCACGGCAGAGTTTACGTGTGCGGCAGTCACTGGCAGCACGGTGCGGCGGTGCGACGCTTGTGCAGGAGAAGTGCGACGCTTGTGCAGGAGGAGTGCAGCATTTGCTACGTTTGTGGCAAGAGGAGTGCAACGTTTGCTGCCTTTGTGGCAGGAGGAGTGCACAGAGCGCGACAGATGGGTGCAGTGAGCGCAACAGGAGAAGACGCACGCGACAGCAGAGAGCTTCATGCACAGCTGCAGAGACTCTTGTCGCAGAGGTTTTTCGTGTGGCATGAGAAGATTTACACGCACGTAAAAAGAAGCGTTCTTGAGAGAGAAGGATCAGAGGTAGAAACGCAAGATCGTAAGCATGCTCATGGAAAAATTAGTTGTCAAAATGGAGGAGACAGATTTAAAAGTATTCTGAGTATTTAAGAATGTCCAAGGGCGAGGGCTCAACTCAGTCGTCGTCGTCTCAAATGAATCTGGACCTTCCCCCGGTGGAGTTGAAGCTAGATGGACCAACTACATACTTAAGTTGGTCGCGTCGGGTGAAAAGGGCACTCTCCGGAAGGAACCCCGAGGGCTATCTGAATGGTGAGAAGAATGAGCCAAAGAAGGACTCAGATGGATACAATGAATGGATGACTACACACAGTATATTGCACACGTGGCTCCTAAACTGATCAATGGTCGCGTCTATTGATATCACAATAGATGGCACAGAGACTATAAACGATGTTTGAGGAAAGTTACAGAGGCTCTATGCATGAGTCGATAACAACATGCTCGTATTTCAGATCGAACGAGAGATTGAGGCTCTATTTGTTTGGGCGTTTCGCTGCTCCGTTTTGGACAAACGCCGCCGGAAGGAGGGTAAACAAATGAATCTCCGGCGGCGTTTGCTCCGTTTCCACCCGCCGGCCTTGAGAAACGCCCCAAAAAGCTCCGTTTGGAGCAGCTACCTCCCCCCTTCGATTCGAACACTCCGTTTCCACCCGCCGGATCGACCCGCCACCGCCGAACCAAATGAAGCCTGAGACTGTAACTCAAGGGGATTGCTCGATCCAGGATTATGTCGCAGATCTGGAGCGATTCTGGGCCGATTATGATATTTCTCACCAGTCGCATGCTGCAAAGATCCCGAATGTAGGAAAGGGGAGCGAGATGCTCAGAGGCGGACTATGCACTTCATGAGGGGTTTTAACCCCGCTTTCGAGTAAAAGAGTGTGATGTTGCTTGCTCGGCCAAAGATTCCTACCCTGGATGAGACAATCTCAGTCATGATACAGGAAGAAAGTCGCATGAGGCTCCAGTCTGGTGTAGCTGCACCCATTGGGGTAAAATCAGCCCTAGTGGTAACTAATCCTGAACCCCATTGAGACACGACAATGTTACAATTGTGGTGAAACGAGTCAAGTCATCTCCGACTGGCTTGCCCCAAGCCACCAAAAGAGCAGGATGCAGATGGACGAGGAAAAGGAGGCTATTGTGGTCACGGTCGTGTGGGTCGCAGAGATGGTGGAAGAGGAGGCTACCGATCAAACCTTTTGATAGTTGAGGACGGGGCAGGCGAAAGTAGGAATAAGATGGATAACTCAGAGGAGCAGGAAATTGTGAACGCTTACTCCCAACTGATGTGGAGGAAACAGAAGGGAGTGACTGACGATGCACTCATGTCAACTTCATCAGGAGGTAACATTACGTCATTCCCTCATTCAACCACATGTACAAGAGAAACTAATCTTGCGCTCACATCTATATCCAATACTAGATCACAAGATTGGATAGTTGATTTTGGTGCTTCTCGCCATGTCATTGGGGTTGCTAGGGAGTTCCATTCATATACTCCCCTAGCAGTCCCAAAGCGCATCCAAACTGCCAATGGTACAACTCAGCCTGTGGTTGGTAGGGATACCGTGCAATGTACTAACACTTTGACTTTGTCTAATACTTTGCATGTTCTCTCCTTTCCCGTTAATTTGTTATCTATTAGTGCTACATATCCCAACTAAAATGAGTTATTTTGTTTGACATTCTGAAGGTGATCTTCAAGGAGAAGAAGACCGACAAAAGACTTGGGACTGACACGTGGCATAGTGGCTTGTGGTATTTGGATAGAAAAAATATGGACTAAAAACTTTCAACCATTATTGAAGAAGTTGCAGACGTCGGAAAGAGCGCGGAGGGCACACTACTACTTTATCATCGGTGTCTGGGTCATCAATCTTTTGTATTGTGTGTCAAATGTATCCCCTTCTTTTTAAAAGGGGAAAAAGAGAACTTGTATGTGATGCATGTGAACTAGGAAAATACACCAGAAACTATTATTCTAGTTTTGTAATAGGAGTTCTCATCCTTTTAATCTGATACATTCTGATGTTTGGGAACCATATCCTACACCTACTATAAATGGATTTAGGTATTTTGTGTCTTTTATTGACTGCTTCTCACGCGTGACTTGACTCTATTTAATGAAAAACAAAACTGATGTGCTTATCTGCTTCAAGGACTTTCATAAAGAAGTTGAAACTCAACACGGTGCGGTCGTAAAGGTTTTGAGGTCTGATAATGGGACAGAGTACACCAATAGGGTTTTTGAAGAATACTTGTCCTCTCAGGGAATCCAACATCAAACTACTTGTCCATACACATCAGAGCAGAATGAAGTAGCAGAACGGAAGAATAGACATCTTTTGGAAGTAACTTGAAGTATGATGGTAATAATGAAGGTGCCAGAATACTTGTGAGGAAAAGTCGTGCTAACATCAGCCGACTTAATCAATTAGATGCCCTCACAAGTATTGAATCAGAAGTCTCCAATTGAGATACCGTGAGGGAAGAGTAAAGATATTCTTCCCCTCAAGACCTTCATTTGTGTGTGCTTTGTCCGTGATAAAATACTAAATGTGAGAAAATTGGATCCAAAGGCACTGAAGTGTGTTTTTGTCAGTTATTCAGTTATCCAAAAGAGATATGTATGTTGGAGTTCGGTGGAGAGAAAATTATTTGTCAGTATGGATGTCACGTTCAGAGAGCTTGAGTCATATTACTTCTCTCTGATTGACTCGCCTCTTGGAGGACCACTCGGTATAGAAAATATGTGACAAGAGGGGAAGGATAGCTGTGGTGGTGAGAGGCGGATAGTGAGTATTCCATTAACACCGGTGCCGATGGGATCAGAGCAAGTTGAGGTGTCGGTTCTCATGGAGAGAGAATCTTCTGATGATTACACACAACTCAGGGGGAGTTAAGAGTATATGCGAGAAGAAGATAGCCAAGTGAGGAGCCAAGCGAGAATACAATGCCTACACTACGATATGTGTCAAGTCTCCTGCCTCTACCTACTCTGATCCTTGAGACCCCTAATCACTCACCACAAGTTCAGATATTCCAGGTAAGATAGCCCTTCATCTCTCTACTCACACTCCCTTACCGGTAAGACGGAGTTCCCGCAAGAATGCAGGAGTCTCGCCTGACCGATGTGGTTTTCCATATGATATTGCCAAATTTGTTTCCTACTCCCATGTATCCCATGTACATGGAGCATTCATTAAATCTTTGGACATTAATTCTATTCCTAAGTGTTGGCATGCTGCTAAGAAGGATACTCTGTAACGCCCCTATCCGTCGTATAGCATATAGCAGTAGGTCCGGCCGGGGCCCGACGCCATATACTACGGACAGACCGGTTGGTTACGCGTTGAAACCATTCAACCAATTATGTCGTCCTACACAACACCTAGCGGAAGCAATTTATTAGGTTGCAAAAGAAATAAGAACCCAGCCACAACAGCATGAATGTCCACTACAAACTCAGGAATGTATACATACACCAAAAGAGAAATGGCCTTAAGGCCTTACACTGTTCACTTAATAAAAGAAGTGTTTTCATACTTCGGCTCGCAGGCCGGTCACACGTGAATACAATAAAAACACTCAAAATTTGGCCTTCGAGGGCCGGCGCAGCAACTTGGGCTTTAGCCCGCTATTTTCCGCTCGGCTCCGCAGCACCTGCAAGCAATAAACCACCGTCCGGTGGCAAACAATAGCAACAGTCAGCAATGCTGACCAAATTATAACGATCCCGCCCCCACATTCGGGGCGGCGATGCTCTTTCCCTGCACTTTATTAGCATAGGCACTTATATAAAGTATTTGCACTTCACCACAGGCGTAGGCTCGCACGGGCACACACCCCGTGCACTCAGGGCACATTCTCGGTGAACCGGCCAACGTCACGTCAATTCAAGCCATAGACGTCCCCAATCCACCACCGCCTCTTGGACGGTCATCCATATGAGCATTTTGTCTTATTGGCCTTGGTCACGACAATTTAAGCCATAGATCGTCGAAGACCCTCATCCATGCCAACGGTCCTATCGAACAACATAGACCGGGTACGATTCCGCCTGACCCGTGCTCATACCGCAACGACAATTTAAGCCATATGCGCAGGCCAAGACTCACCGAGTCCCGTTTCCACCACAATAATCACATAACCCGGTTATGTTCACGTTGGCTCCCCGGCCATCGTGTTGGCAAAACTCGCTTTTGCCCAGTTTTCCGGGTGCACCTTGGAGTTAATCTCCAAGGCTCCCTGATGCAATCTACCACGTAGAAAACCCGAAAACACCCAAACATCCGGATTCTTGCCCGGTTCAAATGTAATGCAACATCACCGATCCGGCTCTATTTGTCCGGATAGGCTTCACACACAATGCCTATGTTCGTTTACGCATACGGACTCTACACAAGGGGGACTTCACATATCTACCCCAAGGAACGCTCCAACTCTTCGCTCACTCGCGAGAGAGGGCTTCCTATGCAAAGGAAAAGAAGGCTTCACATGCCCAAGGATGAGAAATCGTTACCCTTGCGTTCTTCCGCGGCGCCATGAAAATCTATGCGGATGAAAAGCACCGCAATCTCCTTGCCTCCGCGGATCCGAAGACGGCTCGCGATTTGGAGCTCCGAATCTCCACCGGCCGCCGAAGTTGACCTCCTTCTTCCTCCTCCAAGCTCTCCCTTCTCTCTAGATTTTAGAGAGAGAGTACCCAAGTGAAATAAGGGTTTCAAAACCCTATTCCCGGCTAAAACCACCCAGGAGCAGCCCCCCACCGTCGGATCCAAAGTCAAGGAAACGAACGGCCAGGATTAGATCTGAAATCACAAAAACTGGGCCGAACACGGGTTCACACACGGCCGTGTGCCTGGCCGTGTAGCTCATTCGCTGTCTCGACCAAAATTGAAAACCAGCAACACGGCATGTGACACGGCCTCCGACACGCCCGTGTCAGCTGTGACACGCCCGTGTCGGGACCCGTGTCACGCCCCCCGTGTGCAATCGACCAACAATTCGCAGTCAGAGAGGTACACGGCCTGGTGACACGGCATCAGACACGCCCGTGTCAAACTAGACATGCCCGTGTTCGTGCCCGTGTCACTGCCCGTGTACCCCACCGCACAGCCCAGGAGTGACACGGCCTGGGACACGCCTGTGTCCTAGGCCGTGTTCCTCCACACGACCATCGTCGACCTGAACTGGTCAACTACATGGCCAGCTCGACGACCCGAGCTCGACACGCCCGACACGGCCTCCGACACGCCCGTGTCGGGGCCTGTGTCACCTGCACCAAAACTTTGTCTTGGCCAAAAGTAATCCCCGTCGCTCCTACAGCATTTTGGGGTGTTACATCCTCTATGGAAAGTTGCAATGTTATAGGAACATGGCGCATTAGAGAAGAACAAAATCTGGACCTTTGTGTCACTACCACTAGGGAAAAAGGCAGTTGAGTGCAAGTGAGTTTTCACCGTGAAATAAAACTCAGAAGAACAGATCGAGCGCTACAAGGCCCGATTGGTAGCAAAAGGTTACAGTCATATTATGACATTGACTGACGAGACCATTGCAGCCATTGCAAAAATGTGCACGGTACCGACACTCATATCTTTGGCGGTAAATGGGGGATGGAAACTACACCAGCTCGGCGTAAAGAATGTCTTTCTTCATGGAGATCTACTTGATGAAGTGTACATGAAGGTGCCATCAGACTTTGAAACAAAACAAACGGTTAGCAAGGTGTGTAAAATTAATAAATCATTTTATGAGCTTGGTTTGACAGGTTTAGGAAAGGGATGGTTCATGGGATATCGACAGACCAATGCTGATCATGCCATGTTCTTTTTGTAAAATAGAGAACACACTACGATGTTTGTTGTGTACGTGGATGATATGATTATCACAATCAATGACGAGGAGGAAATTGACCAGTTAAAGAAAAGATTGGACAAGGAGTTTAAAGTAAAGGACTTGGGGCAGTTAAACTACTTTATTGTGATAGAATTAGCTCGTGGTGCAGAGGAAATCGTTCTATCTCAATGAAAATATGTACTAGATCTCCTCAAAGAGACAGGCATGTTCAGTGCAGGCCTGCAGTTGCTCCTGTTGACCAGAAGTCCAAACTCAACGATGAGGCAGGAGAGCAAACTGATAAAGATAGATATCAAAAGCTCGTAGGTCTCCTGATCTATTTGAGCCACACATGTCCCGACATATTTTTGTTGTTGTAAGTGTAGTAGCTCGTTATATGCACCATCCGAGGGAAGGGCACTTGGATGCAGTATATCAGATTCTGAGATACTTAAAGAGTGCATCAGGAACGAGACTGATCTTCTGAAAAAATGGACATCTGAGTATAGAAGGCTATTACGACTTTGACTGGGCTAGCTGTGCAGATGATAGGAGATCCACATTTGGGATATTGCATGTTTGTGTGTGTGTGGGGGGGGGGGCAACCTTGTCTCCTGGAAGAGCAAGAAGCAAATGGTAGTGGAGAAATCTACAGCCGAGGCAGAATATAGGGCCATGGCCTCAGGTGTAGGGGATTTGTTATGGTTAAAAGCCCTGCTAAGTGAACTCAAGGTAGATCAAGGCTGACATATGACATTGTGGTATGATATCAAATCAGTCATTAGCATTGAGAACAATCTTATCCAACATGATAAAACCAAGCATATAGAGATTGATAAGTTTTTCATCAAAGAAAAGCTGGATAGCGAGATACTGAAGCTGGGTCATATCACTACAAAATAACAAGTGACGGATTGTCTAACCAAATGACTTAGCTCACTATATTTATGCAGGTTGTGTGACAAGATAGACTTAACGGATATCTTTCGCCCACTTTGAGGAGAAATGTTGGGATTTGGTCTGCATATAACACAGTTTGGTGTGCTGTCATTAGTGGTCTTCTCCTTTTTGGAATTAATTTCACATCATAGAATTTAGTTTTGGGTGTCCCTCTTATATGTATAAATAGAGGAGACGTGTAATGTATGAGATTGAATTGAAAGAGGAAATAATTACGCCAACCTATGAAACTTCATCCACTTTTTTTGTTCAAACGGATGATGTTTGTTAGGCGATCCTTAATGAATGACAATTTAACCCATGCGTTTACGACCACCACCACCGTGATGGAGGTCATGTACATGGTGGTTAAATTGTAATTCGTTAAGGCTCACCTAAGAAATTTCATTCACTTTTATGTTTAAGCAGATGAATTTTGTTAGGTGCTCCTTATTGAATGACTGTTTAATTCATGCCTTTAAGACCGCCGCCACCGTGCCAAACGGAGCCTAAATTCTTGCATTTTATGCATAAAAATATTATTTACTTCATAAAGGTTCTAATCTCTCTCTCGCCAAACATACATTCAATGATAACGACGTTTTTGATCAATTTCATTGGAGCAAATATGTTGCGCCAACCGCCAAATGAAGCCCTAGTCAATGAGAATGAGATTGTTGGCAATTATGAGGGCGTTAATTGTGTGCTAGTTGGGTCTAGGTTCTAGGCAGACTCTGGGCGCCCGCCAGTTAGTTGCCGCCTCCAGGGCGAATGACAAACGACGGATAGAATAAGGATACTGGCTATGTTTGGGGGGACTTATTTTCACCGGTCAAGCTGTCACGATCGCATGAACCAGACCTTAATTATAGTCCGATTCTTGCGGTCGTGACCGCTTGACCGGTGAAAATAATCTCCCCAAACGGAGCCACAGTCGACCTTGCTGGCTCACTCAAAATAAGCTAAGCCAAATTTCACCTAATTAATATATATTTTAATCATTTTAGTTCTTAATCGAGTAAAATATCCTAATTGGCCTAACTAACTAATAATCGTAATTTCATCAAATTGGAACAATTCAAATTAATTAAATAAAATATTGATTGATGGTTCACGTAATCATTAAATTTATTAAATTTTAAGAACATTGGTATAAGAATGTAAAGTAGTCATCACATAACGACTTAAGAGAACAATAAGCAATTTTGTACGAAGGTCTTATCATGCTAACATACCAAGGTTTTAAGAATCAAAAGGGAGAACGAATCGGTGAAATCAAAAGTTCAAGCTCTGATCGGTTTGACCGGGTTTGACCGATCTGACCGGTTTGACCGATCTCATCAGGGTTGAACCGTCATGTTGTAATTATTTCTATATATATATAAATATATATTATATACATACATATAATACACACGAGTGACAGTGCACGGGCCCCCTGTGCCCCACCCGCAGTGGCGTATCCAGAAAATTAATAATGGGGGTGCACAAATTGATAATGGGGGTGCACAAAATTTTTTTTTTAATGCGTCACCGGGTTCTAAAAATTATAACATGGGAGGTAAGACATCAACTTCCTTCAAAAAAAATTTTTAAACGTTTCGATCTTATCAGAGTTGTTTCTCCCTCATATGACAACCGTTTTTGACGTATAAGTAGTCAAAATTCATTGCCTCGACGAGAGGAATCCAAATACACTAACCATTTTGAAAAATAATGGGGGTGCCAGTGTCCCTCGGGCCTCCCTCTAGATCCGCCCCTGCCCACCCGACGTACCTTTGCCACGACAATGTGGGGGGCGATATTCGGCGAGGACGGCGACATTCCAAGGAGAATGGTTTAAGCTAAGCATGAGCAAAAAATCAATTTGCTTATATAATTTCACCTGTTTTAAGAGCTAAAACAGTAAACATATTATAACATTTGAAACAAGCAGAGCTAAGAGTAGATTGTTGAAGGGGAAACTTTAGTTTGTCTTAAGGAGGTGTATGATAGAGGTGGATGAGTTTTCCAAGCAATAAAAATGCATGGCTATATGAAGTAAGGTTGTATCCCATCTCACTTCCTCTACCAAGAGATTATAAAATGTTAATTAAAACATACACCAAGACTTCTTGATTTAGATATCTTCTGGTAACATCACCATTACAATTATAAAAAAGATCTCAACTTAGGCTCCATTTGGGGGGGACTTATTTTCACCAGTCGAGCGGTTACGACCGCATGAACCGGACCTTAAGTAACCGCTTGACCGGTGAAAATAAGTCCCCCAAAACAGAGCCTTAATGTTGAGACCTAATGTAAAACCGCTGACTGTAAATAATTTTAGAAAGACAGGTTTTGTGATGATTCATGTTGGTACATAATAAGAGATGGAAATTGCAGAGGAATGCTTGATTCGAGAATAGCTTTGTTCTTGAGATAATGAAGACATTCTATAGAAGTGAATCAGAAATTGTCTAAATCATTCCAAAAAAAGTACATTGAACAATAAAGTATGGTAGTTGTAGATGTATACTTTAACGAGATTACTTTAATATTTGTTAATGTGATTTGAAGGGTAATTGTTGACATGAAAAAAAATCAAGAAATCTGTAGTTGAAATAAAACCAGTGAATAAAATTAGTCCATTGGAAAGAGTACTGTAGAAATTACTGAACCGTCGACCATGAATTACTGAATCGCCGACCATGAATTACTTAATCACCGTCCATCAATTACTGAAATGTTGGTCATGAATTACTGAACCGCCGGCCATGAATTATTGATCCACCGACCAAAAATTACTAAACTATTGGCCTTGAATTACCGAACCGCTGACCATGAATTATTGAATTACTGATCCGCCAACCATGAATTACTGATTCGCCGACAATGAATTACTGAACCCACCAACCAGGAATTGCTGAACAAGCCATGAATTACTGAACCACTGATTATGAATTACTAAACTACTGGTCATGAATTACTGAATCGTTGATCATGAATTTCTGAACCACCAGTCATGAATTATTGAACCACCAGTCATTAATAACTGAACCGACCACCATGAATTATTGAACCGCTAGTCATGAATAATTATTGAACCGACCATGAATTACTAATCGCTGGTCATGAATTACTGAATCACCGACCATGAAGAACTGAACTGCCTCCTTGAATTACTGAACCACTGACCACGTATTACTAAACCATCGACCATGAATTACTGAACCATCGACCAAGGATTACTGAACTGCCGACCATGAGTTACTTAAACGTCGGCCATGAATTACTGAACCGCCGACTACGAATTACTATAGCGTCAGCATTGAATTTGTAACACCCCAGTTTTCCAGAAAGTTCAATCTTTGGAGGTTACCGTTCGACGAACTCGAGGCAGTTCGACAAACGTCGAAGGCCGTTCGACGAACTCGAGGCAGTTTGATAGAATTAATTTCAAGATAACCCAAACACCTAGAAGGGGGGTGAATAGGTTCTTTTCTTTTTTTACTTAAGGCAGAATATTTTTTCAGATCATAAAATAGAATCTAACTATTCTACAACAATCACAGCACAGAAATCACAGTCACACACACATCACAGATTACACACAGATTTATAGTGGTTCCCCAAGGTCTGGGTACATCCACTTTCCCCCTCCACCTATCTAGCAGTGTGCTAGATTCGGCCTAACTTCTTCCTTCTTCTCAGATCCACAGATCTTACAGCTCAGAACCCTGAAAGGTTCCTATAACTCAGAACCCTATAAGGTTCCTACAACTCAGAGTGTAACCACACTCCTACAGCTCATGCTAACAGCCCTACCTCAGCCTTGTCGCAAGGCCTACAATTCAGAGAAAAATTTCTCCTACACTCAGGCTCAAAAGCCCTACCACTCAGAGATCTATATCTCCTACACTCAGCCTTTATAATATAGGCTTACAACTCAGATCTATGAAAAGATCCTATAAAATTTGATAAGTGTTTAGATGAACTCTTACCCTTGTTGAGAGAGAAGGGATAAAAAATTTCTTGATCAGCTTCTTGATAAAACTGAATGCTGAGATCAACCTGTTCTTAGCTTTCTTCAAAGCTTCTTAAATCTGAACTCAGTAGGATTGATCTCCTTTGAAGTTGACTGGCTGGCAGCTTCCTTCTTTGAATTCAGAAATAGATCTGAATCCTTCTTAGCAGATTAGTTCAAGATCTGTTTCTTAAGAGACTGGTAAATGTCTCATACTTTACTTCAACAGTTGGAGATCTCTCTCTCCAGAACTTCTGAAGTTTCTTCAGAATTCTTGCTTGAATTCTCCTTAGATCTTCTCACGAAAATCTTCTTTTGTATGACGTGCACTTCCTTGATCAATGATCAATACTTCAATAGTTGTTCATGTGGTTGTTATTGTTCTTCTCGTTATTCACGTTGATTTGACAGAATCCATCTATATATGGACTTCATCCATGGTAACCGACTGATCCGGTTTCTAACCAACTTCTGACAAGTCTGACAGCTTCAGCAAACTTGTTGGAATACACAGCTGTCAAGTCTCCAGTCAATTCTTGAACCTTTATCTTTGTCAGCAAAGCGTCGAGACTGATTGTCATTATGGGTCGACACAAGTAGATTAAGTGTCGACACAAGCTTTGGTGATGTCGACACAGCTCCTCTGGTGTCGACACAGCTTCTTGACACTGCATCTGTAGAATGTGTCGACACAGCTTCTTTTGTCGACATAGACACTTCTTTACTTCACAACAATCAACATTGTTGAAACTCTGCTGAGTGTCGACACAAGTCCTGTGTGTCGACACAGTTGATATAGTCTCAGAATTTATGTGTCGACACTGCCTCCAGGTGTCGACACAGTTGATGTCGACAAATACTTCTGTGTGTCGACACTACCTCCCGGTGTCGACACAATCGATGTCGACTAATATTTCTGTGTCGACACTGCCTCCCGGTGTCGACACAGTCGATATCGACTAATAAATTCTGTGTGTCGACACAGTTGCTTCAAGTGTCGACACAGCTTTTCCAAGTGTCGACACATGCTTTCTTCAGTGTCGGCACATGGACTTAGAAACTTTTTCCTTCATTTTAGCATATCCTTAACCTGCACATATAAACTCAAAATAACATCAAATACATCTTGATGTATATCATTGAGCTAAGTGAGACTTCTTCAAATCAGGTACACATTTTCCAATGTACCCAACAATCTCTCCCTATTTGGAGAAGTCATAACCCTTTAGTCAATGATATACACCACTTATAATAAACAAACATGATGATGTATATAAATAATAAATGACATGGTAACTTATAAACAAAACATATAACAAAATCACATCACAAAATAAGAATGCAACTTGAATGAACATGAAACATTTTTTGTTTATATTAACAAAAAGTTTCTTAACAACTGATTACATAGATTTCTTTTAACACTAAAGATTACATTGTTCTTGAAAAACCTAGTAAATCTAAACTAAGGCTGATCAGGCTCCTTGATGACTATGCATTTTCCTAGCTTAATCTGTGCTTGCAGTGCATCCATTTCTCTTCTTGAATTTAGGATGCGTGCAGTGCATCCATTTTATTATTGTTTTCTTTCGAGCTTTTAGGCACGGATCTCTCAAATAAGAGGGTTTGGGTCGCCTTGGTTCAATAGGAGCCACCCGGTCGATTGTGTCCTTCCCCGACATGATATTGCATTAGAAATCCGCTCCGCTAGTGGATTAGGCATTGTGGGTGAAGCCGTAGTCCCGATCGTTAGTCCGACTCGGTGATGTTGCATAGCAAGCCTTAAGGATTTTGCTAGAAATCCGTTGCTGCAGTATGTCATTTGTGATGTTTGTTCCCCTTATTTCATGCGAGTACGTTTAGTCGGAACCGGACAAGGTTAGCTCCGTTGTGACGTTAGATGGTTTCCTTGGAGCACGAGAGTGTTACAGTACGAAAGGTGGATTAGGGTAGGAAGGCTATGTTTTATGATGTGTGAAGGCTTGACTTTGTCTCCGTGGTCGGTTGGCTAGCCCGTGACGTGCAAGTCATGTGTGGAGAGTGTATCGGTGAGACAAGTCCCCTTCTGTGAAACTGACGAAAATGTCAAGCATTGGGCAAGCCCGGGCAATGAAGCCCACGAGAGGGTGGAGTCCTGTGAGGGTTCTTAGTATTGGTTTGTTTGTTTGAGACAAAATCCTGACGAGAGAAGTCAGAGTTTGCAAGCAAGCTCGGGTTTTAAGACTCACGAGCGGGTGGGGCCTTAGCAAGAATTCTGTGTGGTGGCTTGTATGCTGTTTGGAGAAATTGGAAGTACCCATGTGTTTGCGGCTTGAACGCCGAAGGGGAAATTGGAAGTACCCGATTGATGATGTGTGATGAAGTGTTAGATTTATACGTATTAGGGTGCATTGGGTGAAACCCAGGATTACATACATGTTGCATTGTAGGCCCCCCTTTTCTTTATGCTCAACTTAGAAATATGTTTGTTGAATGAGACATCCAAATCTGTTTTATAGCTTTACATATTATTGTATATTGCATACGAAAGGCTAACCTACAGGGTGATGGTGTATCCCGGGGTCCGCTAGGGATGGCCGGGAGGAGATGTGTTGGTTACATAGTTGAGGTCAGTCTTTGCTGACCCACGTTACAACAAATTTTTACAGGGCAAGGATCGCAAGCAGGAGCAAGCTCGCCGGCCAAAAATGTCTAAGTCTCATGAAGTGAACCTTTATTTGCTTATGTTTTGATGCTATGAAATGATCCTTGAGATGCAATCTGGCTTGCATGCCGAGGTAGCCTAGGAGTGCTTTTGCACATTGATAGGATTGTTATTCAATTTTGGACTCTTGTGTGTAAGGTCTTAAGACCATTTTGATACTCTTGATTTGGTGGATAACTTCTAGTTTTGTTTGTTTGTTTCCGCTGTTTTATTCTGAGTTTTGAGTTGGGTAGTTTTATATTATCTTTTAATGCTTAAATTGTGGCGTCTGTATGTTGTGGAGCCCCGACTGGACTCATATTATACGGTTATTACAGGGGAGGTGTTACAGAATTACAGATCTGCTGACCATGAATTACTAAATTACTTATCCATCGGTCATGAATTACTGATCCGTCGACAATGAATTGCTGAACTGTCAGCCAAGAAGTGTTAAATCGACCATGAATTATTGAACTGTCGACCATGAATTACTAAACTGCGGGCCATGAATTACTAAACTGCGAGCCATGAATCAGTGAACCGTCGACCATGAATTATAAAACTACAGGTCATGAATTACTAAACCGTCGATCATGAATTACTTAACCGTTAGCCAAGAATAATTTTTGAAATGTCGCCTTGAATTACTGAACCGTCGGGCATGAATTACGTACTGAACCGTCGGACATGAATTTTGGAACTGCTACCTATGAATAACTGACCAACCACCTTGAATTATTGAACCACCGACTACGAATTACTAAACCACTAACCATGAATTACTGAACCGTTAGTCGTGAATTATTAAACTACCGACCATGAATTACTGAACCTCTGACTATAAATTAGTGAACCATCGACAATGAATTATTGAAACTCGGACCATGAATTCATGATCCACCAGTCATAAAATACTGGACCGCTAGGCATGAATTACTGAACCGTCGGTCTTGAATTACTGAACTGCTAGATATGCATTACTGAACCGTTATTGAACCGCTAGTCATGAATAATTACTGAACCGCTGCTTTGAATTATTGAACCATCATCTTTGAATTTCTAAACCGCTAGCCATGAATTACTGAACTACTGACCATGAATGACTGAACCGCTGTCTTTTTTTTGAACCGCCTTCATTAAATTATAGAACCACCGTCCATGATTACTAAGTTGTTTGCCATTAATTACCGAACCTCGATAATGAATTACTGAACCACCGGTCATGAATTACTGAATCACTAATCATTAATTACTAAACCTCCAACCATAAATTAGTAAACTACTGACCTTGAATAATTACTGAACTGTCGTCTTCAATTACTGAATCGTCGACTATGAATTACTGAATCACCGATCATGAATTACTAGACTACTGGCCATGGAAAACGGAACCACCGCTTTGAATTACTGAAACACTGATCACGAATTACTAAACTACCGACCATGAACTACTGAACCGCCGACCAATAATTATTGAACCGCCAACCATGAGTTACTAAACTACATGGCATGAATTACTAAACCACATGTCATCAATTATTGTAGCGTCGGTCTTCACAGTGATTCACATCCAGAGGTGAAGATCTTCCCAGGAGGGTGAGTGCTTGTTGTAGTCGTCTTTACTCTGAAGTGGAGTAGCGTGGAGGGGCACCGGAAAGAAATCTAGCAGCTACCTGGAGTGTAGATCCCATCGATGTAGGATGCTTTTTCGCAGGGTTTCGCAACCATATGAGAATGTCTTCGCAAGAGGTCGAGTGCTCGGTGTGTTCATGTTTGCTCTGAGATGGGAGCAATCGGTTTGCAAAATGCAGTGCTGGCGGTTGGTAAATCGAGCAGCTACCAGGTTGGGATGGAAGGTTGGAAGGAAGATCAGCGTGGAGGCGTTTGCCGAAGTCCATTTGTGGAAGAGTGGAGGATGGCTGCCGCTCGCAAATGTATCACAATCACAAATGCCCTAAGAGCCGAATGTGGTGATGTATCACGCGCGTGGACGGGTAGCGCCATATATGTCCTGCATCTTCTACGAGAGCCAATGTTGATTTAAGCAATAAAAGGAGTGGTTTAGATTTATTTGTCGACTGTGATGGGGCCAAGGCCTTTTTATAATTCACGTGGGGTGTGTTTAGCCCATTCCCTTATGATCCTACAATCTAAGTGGGTATAATGGGGAAACCGCCGTGCACGCGATCAGCGTGCACGATCCTGTCGTTGATGAGCTGGCTCAAGCCGACCAATTTTCAGGCCGGCCAAGAGGCCATGCCTCATGACTGCGAGCCCACAGTCGCATGGCGTGGCAGCCCCGCCGGCCGTCCCGGCCGGCGGGAAACCTTCCCTTCCGCGGCCATTGCGGGAAGTACCAAGTCATCCCTGCTCGGACCTGCACCGGCTGTCTACACCGTGCAACCGATCGGTGTCTGGCACCGATGAACATGCTCGACAGCCAGCATCGGGCCCGTAGATTCAGTCAGATTCAGGTCTCTGGCTCAACATGAAATTTGTATTTCTCGTAAAGACCTTTTCAACGAGTGGTTGCACATTTTTTGAGGAGCTCTGTAGCTCCCAAAAAGTGGAATTGAATTTGCTGTCCTGTGTGCAAATAATGTTTAAGTAGCAAACAGTTCTGTCCAGATTTGCATAGCCTGCTTCAAAGCTGATTTTTCGCATGTTACCCTTAGAACTGGACTTAGGGCTCAACATAAAAGTTGTAGCCCTCAAAAATACCTTTCCAAAATGGGATTAAACTTAAAATTTGGTGGTCTGTAGCTCTGGTAAATCCAGTTTCCATAAATTGTATTGTAATCGTGCATATTTTGATATTTCTTGGATTTCTCTTAAAATAATCATCTGATACTTGTAAAAATTTGCAGTCACATACTTGATGATATTGTTATCACCCTGGTTGAGTTTCATAATTTTTGTATAAGTCTTTGATAAAATATTGACATATAGTATTATAAATATTTGTGCCATAAATGATTATCATGGTGTCTGAATTGATTGAGACTTCAAGAAAATGTTTAAAATGACCGAATTGATCTATGATATGAATCTCAGCGAATATGGATATTGTATGATCCTTCAAATAAATACTTTGTTGGGTGGACATTTCAAGCTATCATGCTCTTAGTGTCCTTCATCTGAGAAGGAAGTGGAGGAGATGAGACAAGTCCCCTACGCATATACAGTGGGAAGTCTAGTGTATGTTATAGTCTGCACGAGGCCATACATAGCATATGCAGTTGGGGCTGTGAGCAGATACTTGGCAAAACTCGAGGAGGATTCAATCAGGATACTGTAAATTGGATACTCTGATATCTCAGAGGTACCTCAGGCTACTGTTTGCAAAATGGTGGAGGGTCTCCGACCCTTGTTGTGTACTCTGATTCAGACATGTCTGGAGATGTTGACTTCAGGAGATCCACTTCAGGGTTTGTTGTTACTTATGTTGGGGGAGCAATTTTGTGGCAGTCAAGGTTGCAGAAGTGTGTGACACTGCCGACGACGGAAGCAGAATACATCACTCTGGTAAATTCATCAAAGGAGATCTTGTAGATAAAGAAGTTTATGCTTGAACTTGGACTTTAGCAAGAGGTGTTCACTATTTATAATGATAGTCAAAGCGACATTTTTCTAGCCAAGAATCATGTCTACCACTCCAAGACAAAGCACAATGATGTGAGGTATCAATAGATTCAAGATGCTGTCGAGGAGAAACTGCTGAAGGTAAAGAAGGTCCACACGGATGAAAATCCTTCGGACATGATGACAAAGGTCGTGCCGAGAGAGAAGCAAGAGTTCTGTCGATCACGGATCGACATGATGGCTATCTGAAGATATCAGGTATGAGAACTCCTCTTTATGGTTTGGAGGGGGAGTTTGTTGGGGTACGGCCCCTAAAGAGTCGTTGGACTTAAAATAAATCAGACGAGGTCTAGAGTTGTGCTGGAAGCAGAATTTTTTGTGCTCTCTGTCTCCAGGCGTCGACTGGCGTTGTGTGCAGCAGCTAGCGTCGAGTGATGTCGAGCGCAACAGCTGGCATTGAGTGCAACACCTGACAATGTGTGTGTTGAGTACAGCAGCTGACGTCGTGTACGTCAAGTGCAACAGTTGGCGTCGAGTGCGTCGAGTAGAGATGTTACACGTCGAGTGAAGGCTGATGAAAGTTGTTTTGTGAAATCTCGGACTACTCTATCGTCTGATGTTAGGGCTTGATCTAAGGGCTGAGATAGCCTCTCTCTTTGCCCTATATATGTAACACCCCTATCCGTCACATAGCATATAGCAGTAGGTCCGGCCGGGGCCCGACGCCATATACCACAGACAGACCGAAGGGTTACTCAATGAAACCATCCTTCTAATAACATATGTCCTACTAAGAGTACATTCTAGCGGAAGCAATTTAAAAGTTGCAAAGAAAAGAACCCAAGCCAACAACATGAATGTCCACTAACAACCCAAAATAGGAATGAGCGTACAAATACACAAAGTACTTGGTCTTATGACCTTACAAGGGTTTACTTAAATAAACAGTATTTTCCAAACATCGGCACGCAGGCCGGACACACATGAATATAATAAGTAAACATTCGCATGGCCTTCAAGGGCCGTCTCAGCAAACAGAGCTTCAGCCCGCTACTTGCCACTAGGCTCCGCAGTACCTGCAAGCAACAATCCACCGCAGCGATGACAAACAAAAGCAACGATCAGCTAAAGCTGACCAAATTATAACGACCCCACCCCTTTCTTGGGGTGGCGGTGCTCCTTCCCTGCATTGCATTAGTATAATCCAACAATTAAAGTGAAAGTGCAACATTTACACAATACACCACAGATGCAGGTCTGCACAGCC
Source organism: Platanthera zijinensis (assembly GCA_039513925.1). NCBI lineage: Eukaryota > Viridiplantae > Streptophyta > Magnoliopsida > Asparagales > Orchidaceae > Platanthera > Platanthera zijinensis. Next base: position 21,818,111 of record CM077085.1, on the reverse strand, counting down.
ACACACCCCGTGCTCTCAGGGCACTTACTCGGTGAACCCAGTAAAAATCCGTGGTCTCACCACCGCCTCAAGGATGACAAATCTCGTGAGCATTATAATATTTCCGGCATAAGCCTAAGACCCTCCATCTATGCCAACGGTAAGTACCACGTACCTTAGGTATCTTTAACCGAACCACATAGAGCGGGTACGGTTCCGCCTAACCCGTTGCTCACACCGCAACGTCAATTTAAGCCATATGCGCGGGTCAAGCTTCCCCGAGTTCCAAATCGATCACACAAAATTTACATAACCCAGTTATGTGAAAGTTGGCTCCCAGGCCACCGAGATGACAGAATCACGCTTCTGCCCAATTTTCCGGGTGCACCTTTGAGTTAGTCCCCAAGACTCCCTGCTGCAATCTACCGCGTAGAAAACCCGAAAACAACCATCCGCACAGAGTCTTATCCAACTATTCATGCATAATGAAACATCACCGATCCAGACAAACTTGTCCGGGTAGGCTTCACACATCATGCCTATGTTCGTACTTCGATTCCGGACTCTACATGCAAAACAATGGGGATTATTCATGTCTACCAGAAGGAATACCTCACACTCATCGCATACTCGCGAGAGCGGGCTTCCTATGCAAAAAGGAAAGAGGACTTCACAAGTCCAAGAAGAGAATCGTTACCCTTGTGTTTCTCTTTGGCGTCATGAAGATCTAGACAGATGAAAAGCACCGCAACGGCCTCGCCTCCGTAGATCTGGACTCTGGATCGAAAATCGGGGCTCCGAAACTCCACCGGCGACCGGAGTTGACCTTCTCCCTCTTCCTTGCTCTCCCCTCTCTCTAAACCTTTTAGAAAGAGAAACTCAAAGATGAATAAGGGTTTCAAACCCTATTCCCATACTTAACTCAGCAAAAACAGCTCTGGGCCCTTGGTTCCCAAAAGATGGAAACGAACGGCCAAGATTCACACTTGAAATCAATTTACTGGGCCGAACACGGGTTGTGACACGCCCGTGTCCAAGGCCGTGTTCCACACTCATCGTAAACCAGAAAATACATAACAGGACACGACCTGTGACACGGCTTGGGACACGCCCGTGTCATGGGTCGTGTGCCTCAATCGACGCTGGAACCATCGCGTCCCGAACAGGACACGGGTGTAGACACTCGTGTCAACCTTGACACGCCCGTGTCAATCAGTACACACCCGTGTTCCAGGTCGTGTTCCTCAATCGACACAGTACAAAAACATCCCGAAGAGGACACGACCATGTGACATGCTCGTGTCACAGACCGTGTGCCAGACACGCCCTGGGACATGCCCGTGTCCCAGGCCGCATAACTCTCTCCACACATCCCGACAAACATCCCGAGCAGGACACGGCCCTGGACACGCCCGTGTCTCAGGTCGTGTTCCCAGCCCTCAACGAAACTGCATCTCGTTGACCACACATCATGCAAGCAACACGGCCTCGGGACCACACGCCGGACACTCCCACACGGGCGTGTGGGCGTTAGGCCGTGTGACCCTTAGAGAAATTTGGAAATGCTGAAGTTTTTGCAATTCTCTAAAAGAATTTCATGAAATTTCAATAAAAGTAACAAATGGTACCTGATTACTCTTCGATATGCTGGAAAGGAACGTAGTTGATCGAACTTTGATCATCCATGTTTTTGACACACTCTTGACTTCCGAGTCCTCAATAAACGGGCTTGACCTTCGTCCAACCCATGGTACTTGATCGGCCGCGATCACTTGCGAAGGCTCTTGCAGGGATATGACGTCATGTAGGCCACTCAGTTTTGATAACCTTAGTCGATAAGCTTTCACATTCGAGGAAAATGATACCTCGCTCAGCTTCTTGCGTCATAAGTTAAACAGCATTAAATGCAGTCGCCAACAACGAACTCAATGATGCTTGACAATAGTATTTTCTGTTGAGCGATCCAGTCGTTCTAATAGTTCGTTGGAGTCATCGTGTACAGCTTCGACTCAGTTTCTAACCACGACAACGGCATGTGATATTTCATACCATAAAGGGCCTCGAAGGGCATCATTTGAATGCTCGCTTAGTAGTTATTATTATAAGCAAATTACCAAGTACAGGTGATACTGCTTTTCCACACACATGTGATAATTCAATCGTTATTGACTCTCTCGGTCTTCCATCTGCGGATGTGCTGAAACTCAGCTTGGCCCAACATTTGTAAAAAAGAGTGGACGTGAACCATCCATCTCGGTCACTTTTGTGCAAAATAATGTTGTTTTGCCAGTTTATCCACTGAAAACTTCCTATTCGGAATGAAGTGATTTCGTCAACCTCTACGATCATCCAGATGACGTCGTTTCCTCTACGATTGGCAATGCACAAAGTCCATTGAAATAGAACTTCCACTATAGGCAAACTTCAAGAAACCTTCGGGCTTGGCACTGCCTTCATTTGACACTTTGCCATATAAAGTGTCACGTCGTTAAGTTGGACCAGAACAACTTCTTCATCATTATCTTCGTGCTTGGGTGAATCGAGTATTTTATTCAGTACATCAATTCCTCTCATAGTTTACCCACATCACAGACGACTGTTTCCATAACAGATCAACAACATCAAATTAGGAACTCCAACTCATTTGCTTCATGTTTCTATCCAAATCCAGAGCCTGCTGAATCTCAGCCATCATACTAAACTTCTGTCCAGTTCAATTTTTCCACTAGTGCTTGTCAACACAAGATCTCTAATGCATCACTTCCGAATCAGCTTGTCATGGACCGACAACCAGTTGGCCCGCGTAGGGGCCCTGTTTTAGACTCAAAGCATCCGCAACTGCAGTTTTCTGACATAGTGAATCTTGAATGTGTAGTCAGGATCTTGCTGCCGCATGTTTAGATCTTATCCAACATATCCTCTTGTGGTATAGATATCGACCTGATACAGGTAATGTCTCCACAGCTTCAGACAGCCGCTAAAAGTCATGGACCGGATAATTTATCTCATGCACCCAGTTGGCGCGAGCCATAAGCTATTACTCTCTGCTATGAAGCATTATAGATCTCAAAACCCGGTTCCAACCGGAACATAGAATATGCACTGTGGTCAGCCGACTCTTCAGTTCTGAAAGCTTGCAGAGAACCACACAAACATCTCAAAGTTGTGATAACGCAAGCGAGATTCTCTACGAAGCGCCTGTTCCGGCAAGTCAGAAAACTCTGGAGGCTACTGAACACAACACAGGACTTTATCACAACTATCTTCGCTGGATCCATAATCCCTTCTTGACTATATGAAAAATGCCACCCCCAAAACTCCTATTTGAGAACATGGTTGCACATTTTTTGAGGAGCTCTGTAGCTCCCAAAAAGTGGAATTGAATTTGCTGTCCTCTTCGTGCGAGTGCAAATAATGTTTAAGTAGCAAACAGTTCTGTCCAGATTTGCATAGCCTGCTTCAAAGCTGATTTTTCGCATGTTACCCTTAGAACTGGACTTAGGGCTCAACATACTGTAAAGTTGTAGCCCTCAAAAGCTGTCTTGGGGATACCTTTCTTATCAAAATACCCGGGATTAAACTTAAAATTTGGTGGTCTGTAGCTCTGGTAAATCCAGTTTCCATAAATTGTCGGGTATTGTAATCGTGTATATTTTGATATTTCTTGGATTTCTCTTAAAATAATCATCTGATACTTGTCCTTCTTCTTAAAAAAAGGACCGGTTTGCAGTCACATACTTGATGATATTGTTATCACCCTGGTTGAGTTTCATAGTTGAACCTTTTCCGTATAAGTCTTAGGCGCTAACCGATAAAGCGTGATATTGACATAACACTAGTATTATAAATATTTGTGCCATAAATCGATTATCATGGGAACACGTCTGAATTGGATTGAGACTTCAAGAAAATGTTTAAAATGACAGAATTGCCTCCATCTATGATATGAATCTCAGCGAATATGGATATTGTATGATCCTTCACCTGAATAAATACTTTGTTGGGTGGACATTTCAAGCTATATGTCATGCTCACGACCAGTTAGTGTCCTTCATCTGAGAAGGAAGTGGAGGAGATGAGACAAGTCCCCAAAAATACGCATATACAGTGGGAAGTCGACGCTAGTCAAACTCCTGTATGTTATCTTTAGCAACAGACTCTATCCGCACGAGAACACCCATTTGCCATACATAGCCTTATGCAGTTGGGGCTGTGAGCAGATATAAATCTTGGCAAAAAGGAGTGCGAAGCTCGAGGAGGCTCTCGCCGGATTCAATCAGGATACTGTAAATTGGATACTCTGATATCTCAGAGGTACCTCAGGCTACTGTTTGCAAAATGGTGGAGGGTCTATAAATTTAAACCGACCCTTGTTGTGTACTCTGATTCAGACATGTCTGGAGATGTTGACTTCCAGGAGATCCACTTCAGGGCAAAATTTGCCCCGGCTTGTTACTTATGTTGGGGGAGCAATTTTGTGGCAGTCCCCCGAAGGTTGCAGAAGTGTGTGACACTGCCGACGACGGAAGCAGAATACATCACTCTGGTAAATTCATCAAAGGAGATCTTGTAGATAAAGAAGTTTATGCACCTTGAACTTGGACTTTAGCAAGAGTCTTTCTACGTGTTCACTATTTATAATGATTGGGCCGTAGACCAAGGTCAAAGCGACATTTTTCTAGCCAAGAATCATGTCTACCACTCCAAGACAAAGCACAATGATGTGAGGTATCAATAGATTCAAGATGCTTGTCGAGGAGAAACTCATTCTCCATCGCTGAAGGTAAAGAAGGTCCACACGGATGAAAATCCTTCGGACATGATGACAAAGGTCGTGACGAGAGAGAAGCTTCCCCCCAAGTGGTGTAGTTCTGCCGATCACGGATCGACATGATGGTTATCTGAAGATATCAGGTATGAGTGGTCTTTTGCCACTCCTCTTTATGGTTTGGAGACTCTCTTTACTCGGGGAGTTTGTTGGGGTACGGCCCCTAAAGAGTCGTTGGACTTAAAATAAATCAGACGAGGTCTAGAGTTGTGCTGGAAGCAGAATTCCACACTTTTGTGCTCTCTGTCTCCAGGCGTCGACTGGCGTTGTGTGCAGCAGCTGCGTCGAGTGACGTCGAGCGCAACAGCTGGCATTGAGTGCAACACCTGACAATGTGTGCCAAAGGAGGTGTTGAGTACAGCAGCTGACGTCGTGTACGTCAAGTGCAACAGTTGGCGCACCACTCCTATCACCTATAGAGTGCAAAACACAATTAAGTCGAACAATATTGTAGAGATGTTACACGTCGAGTGAATTCCTAAGGCTGATGAAAGTTGTTTTTATGTGAAATCTCGGACTACTCTATCGTCTCACCACCCCTTAAAAGATGTTAGGGCTTGATCTAAGGGCTGAGATAGCCTCTCTCTTTGATACCCTATATATGTAACACCCCTATCCGTCACATAGCATATAACAGTAGGTCCGGCCGGGGCCCGACGCCATATACCACAGACAGACCGAAGGGTTACTCAATGAAACCATCCTTCTAATAACATATGTCCTACTAAGAGTACATTCTAGCGGAAGCAATTTAAAAGTTGCAAAGAAAAGAACCCAAGCCAACAACATGAATGTCCACTAACAACCCAAAATAGGAATGAGCGTACAAATACACAAAGTACTTGGCTTATGACCTTACAAGGGTTTACTTAAATAAACAGTATTTTCCAAACATCGGCACGCAGGCCGGACACACATGAATATAATAAGTAAACATTCGCATGGCCTTCAAGGGCCGTCTCAGCAAACAGAGCTTCAGCCCGCTACTTGCCACTAGGCTCCGCAGTACCTGCAAGCAACAATCCACCGCAGCGATGACAAACAAAAGCAACGATCAGCTAAAGCTGACCAAATTATAACGACCCCACCCCTTTCTTGGGGTGGCGGTGCTCCTTCCCTGCATTGCATTAGTATAATCCAACAATTAAAGTGAAAGTGCAACATTTACACAATACACCACAGATGCAGGTCTGCACAGCCACACACCCCGTGCTCTCAGGGCACTTACTCGGTGAACCCGTAAAAATCCGTGGTCTCACCACCGCCTCAAGGATGACAAATCTCGTGAGCATTATAATATTTCCGGCATAAGCCTAAGACCCTCCATCTATGCCAACGGTAAGTACCACGTACCTTAGGTATCTTTAACCGAACCACATAGAGCGGGTACGGTTCCGCCTAACCCGTTGCTCACACCGCAACGTCAATTTAAGCCATATGCGCGGGTCAAGCTTCCCCGAGTTCCAAATCGATCACACAAAATTTACATAACCCAGTTATGTGAAAGTTGGCTCCCAGGCCACCGAGATGACAGAATCACGCTTCTGCCCAATTTTCCGGGTGCACCTTTGAGTTAGTCCCCAAGACTCCCTGCTGCAATCTACCGCGTAGAAAACCCGAAAACAACCATCCGCACAGAGTCTTATCCAACTATTCATGCATAATGAAACATCACCGATCCAGACAAACTTGTCCGGGTAGGCTTCACACACATGCCTATGTCGTACTTCGATTCCGGACTCTACATGCAAAACAACGGGGATTATTCATGTCTACCAGAAGGAATACCTCACACTCATCGCATACTCGCGAGAGCGGGCTTCCTATGCAAAAAGGAAAGAGGACTTCACAAGTCCAAGAAGAGAATCGTTACCCTTGTGTTTCTCTTTGGCGCCATGAAGATCTAGACGGATGAAAAGCACCGCAACGGCCTCGCCTCCGTAGATCTGGACTCGGATCGAGAATCGGGGCTCCGAAGCTCCACCGGCGGCCGGAGTTGACCTTCTCCCTCTTCCTTGCTCTCCCCTCTCTCTAAACCTTTTAGAAAGAGAAACTCAAAGATGAATAAGGGTTTCAAACCCTATTCCCATACTTAACTCAGCAAGAACAGCTTTGGGCCCTTGGTTCCCAAAAGATGGAAACGAACGGCCAAGATTCGCACTTAAAATCAATTTACTGGGCCAAACACGGGGTTTGACACGCCCGTGTCTAAGGCCGTGTTCCACACTCATCGTAAACCAGAAAATACAGAACAGGACACGACCTGTGACACGGCTTCGGACACGCCCGTGTCAGTCATGGGCACGCCCGTGTCATGGGCCGTGTGTCTCAATCGACGCTGGAACCATCGCGTCCCGAACAGGACACGGGTGTAGACACTCGTGTCAACCTTGACACGCCCGTGTCAATCAGTACACACCCGTGTTCCAGGTCGTGTTCCTCAATCGACACAGGACAAAAACATCCCGAAGAGGACACGACCATGTGACATGCTCGTGTCACAGACCGTGTGCCAGACACGCCCTGGGACACGCCCGTGTCCCAAGCCGCATAACTCTCTCCACACATCCCGACAAACAGCCCGAGAGGGACACGGCCCTGGACACGCCCGTGTCTCAGGTCGTGTTCCCAGCCCTCAACGATCGTCGACTGCATCTCGTTGACCACACAGAAAATCATGCAACCCGAGCACGACACGGCCTCGGGACATGCCCACACGCCGGACACTCCCACACGGGCGTGTGGGCGTTTCCCAGGCCGTGTGACCCTTACCAGAGCCCAAATTTGGCTCCAAATGCTGCCCATTCCTCTTTTGAGTTTCGGGGCATTACAATTCTCTCCCTCTTAAAAGAATTTCGTCCCGAAATTTAGGAATAGAAAGTACTCAAACTTAAATGGTACCTGAGAAGAAGAGCTCGGGATACTCTTCGAGCGTGGTCTGCTCTCGCTCCCACGAAAGCACCTCTCGAACGTAGTTGTCCCATCGAACTTTGACCATCCTGATGTTTTTGTTACACAGTCTCTTGACTTCCGAGTCCTCAATACGAACGGGCTTGACCTTCGTCGTCAACCCATTTTCAACCGGTACTTGATCGGCCGCGATCACTTGCGAAGGCTCTTGCACCGCCTTCCGCAACACCGATATGTGGTATACATCGTGTAGGCCACTCAGTTCCGCTGATAACCTTAGTCGATAAGCTACTTCACAAATTCGCTCCAGGATCTTAAACGGTCCAAGATACCTCGGGCTCAGCTTCTTCAAGCGTCGTACCCGTAAGACACCCTTAAACAGCATAATCTTCAAATACACCCAGTCGCCAACAACGAACTCAACGTTTTGATGCTTGAGCATTATAGTATTTAGCCTGTCTGTCCTGAGCGATCATCAGTCGTTCTCGAATAGTTCGTACCAATGAAGTGGCGTCTTCCACCTTTTGTCGTTTGTACAGCTTCGACTCACCCGTTTCTAACCACGACAACGGCATGTGATATTTCATACCATAAAGGGCCTCGAAGGGCATCATTTGAATGCTCGCTTAGGTAGTTATTATTATAAGCAAATTCTACCAAGTACAGGTGATCTTCCCACTGCTTTCCAAAATCCAAGACACACATGTGAAGTATGTCTTCAATCGTCATATTGACTCTCTCGGTCTGACCATCCATCTGCGGATGAAAGGCCGTGCTGAAACTCAGCTTGGTTCCCAACATTTGTTGCACCAACCTCCAGTCAGTGGACGTGAACCGTCCATCTCGGTCACTCACGATGCTGCGGGGCATACCGTGCAGTTAGGAATCCCAATGTTATCCACATAGAGTTTTGCCAGTTTATCCACTGAATCATCCTTCCTATTCGGAATGAAGTGCGACAACTAAAAAGACCCCGAAAAGACTTGGGTTTGAGGTGCGTCAACCGACACGGGCGTCCCAGGGCGTGTCGGGGGTACACGACACGGGCGTCAGGGCGTCCGCAAATAAAATGCGGTCCGATGAAGATTACGTTGAACGTTGAACACGGGCGTCAGGTGGACCCTCTGCCGTGTTCCGACCTTGGCAACGGGGGTGACCGGGCGTGTCTCATGCACAGGCGTGTCAAGTCCATTGAAATAGTCTCGAACTTCCACTGTGACCGGGACAGGCCGTAGCCAAAAATTGCAAGGACGGGTGGTTTCCTGGCTTCAAGAAAGAATTCATTCTTCATTTGCTTAAGGAAGAGAGAAAGAGAGAGGAGGAAGAAGAAGGAGGAGGAGATCCCACAGGCGGAGTTCGGGCTTCTGATCCGCCGGCGTTGTGACTCCGCCTTCACCAAGCCGCACTCCCTTCTTGTTTCCTTCTTTTCTGATTGCACTTCCCCGCGAGTGCGGTGGGTTGTGGTGTCATATAAGTCCCCCTTGTTAGAGACCGGAATGTCGGCTCTACGTCCTTCTTATTGGTGAGTTGTTTGCCGGAGAAGGCTGGTCTTGTGTTGCCTTGTGCCTACCTGTTGCTTGGTGCAGAACAACCAGGAAATTCTTCGTGCGTTGCCATATCATGGGCTGCATACATCCGAACAGGAAAGGTGAAACCGACCCGCGCCTATAAATAGCGTGTATTCTCCCTGGGTGAATCGAGTATTTGGTATGGTTTTGTTGGATGAGCCCCGCGCGCCGGAAAGACTAGAATGCTCAAATACCATGTACATCAACACCAAGAATTCCTCACGGACTCGGGCCGTGTGGCCGATAGTTTACTTGAATGTGCCTGCGCGCACATTTGCTATATGACGCAGGGAAAGAATGCAGAGAAAGGGGTAGGATTGTTATAATTGGGTCGACTGTCCTTGGGTGGATTGTTCCATAGGTGCTGGACAGTGGTAAGTGAAGGGCCATCTGTTGCTGCTGCTGCTGCGGCAACAACAAGCGAATCAAATTAGATCATCCAGAATTTTCCCCTCTACGACCCATCCAACGAAATATCCTCATCCATGATTCAAGAAACCTGCTTCATGTTCACCAAGCCGCACGTTTGACTATCCGTCCTTCTTAAACCAGAACAACTCCATATCATGATACATCTTCGCCTGCTGAATCCGATCAATTCCTCTCATAGCCAGGTCAGACGACTGTCCTTCCACTAAACTTTAGGAATTTGACTGTCCAGTTCAATTGCGCTCAGCCAGGTCATACTAAACTTCTGACACTAGTCTGCTTGTCAACACAAGAGATCTCTAATGCATCCCACTTCCGAATCAAACGCTTGTCATGGACCGACAACCAGTTGGCCCGCGTAGGGGCCCTGCGACTCAAAGCATCCGCAACTGCAATGCCTTTCCTAGGCACATAGTGAATCTTGAATGTGTAGTCCCCTAGGAACTCCATCCATCTCCGCTGCCGCATGTTTAGATCTTTTTGATCCAACAAGTATTTCAGGCTCTTGTGGTCGGTATAGATATCGACCTTTACACTATACAGGTAATGTCTCCACAGCTTCAGAGTAAATATCACAGCCGCTAACTCCAAGTCATGGACCGGATAATTTATCTCATGCACCTTCAGTTGGCGCGAGCCATAAGCTATTACTCTCTCCATGTTGCAGTAGGACACAACCCAAACCACTGCCCGAAGCATCACTATAGATCTCAAAACCTTCGGTTCCAACCGGCGAACATAGAATATGCACTGTGGTCAGCCGACTCTTCAGTTCTTCGAAAGCTTGCACACACTCCGGCAACCACACAAACTTTTGATCTTTTCTCGTCAAAGTTGTGAGGGGTAACGCTATCCACGAGAAGTT